>APFE030554296.1:0-51938 GCA_000404065.3 Pinus taeda | reverse complement strand
TATATATATAAAACTATCATAAATAGGAAAAAAAATTTAAACAGATTTGCATCCATAGTTGTTGATGTGTCTAAAATATATTCATTATTAAACTCAAATATTGATGGAACACATTTTCTTCTAGAAGGTAAAATAGACATCTTATAAATTATAAATTAGAAAGCAAATAAAAATACTAGAAATAGAAATCGAGAAAAACTTCAACTAAAATTGACATTAATCAACCCATTTCTTTTTTTGAAAATTTCCTTTATGAACCCACAGTTATTTCCTCTTTAACACTAATCTCATATGTCAGATATTCCATAATTATTTCCCCTTTAACACTAATCTCATTTACCCTATATTCCACCCGTTATTTCCCCTTTAACATTAATCTCATCTACCTTATATGTGTGATTGCATTATGTCTAGCTACGAACTCTATTTATGGATGGTTTTTTTTAAGCTTTAATATCATATTTGTTCATTTTAATCTATTGTTTGTATAAATTTTTATGGAAAATTTATATTTTTTTCAACAGAAGGTAAAGATGCCTTCTAGAAATGCTAACTTAGTTTAAATATAGTTAAATTAAAATATATATTATTGTTAAATATGTTATTTCTATTATTAATTTGTACTATATACATGATTAAAGTAAAAGACAATAAAAGAAAGATTGCAATTGATAAATGTTTCATAGAATTCAAGGTTTTCATCACCAACACTATCCATGCATGTGAATGGAAGATTATGGATGGATGGAGAGGAAATTTTACAACAATCACACTAGGTTATTAATGTTGAATGGTGATAACTAATTTAATTTTGTGTTTTCACCATCATTTAATTTTATTTACAATTTTAATGTACTATAAATTTTCAAAATAAAAATCCACTAATAAAATAATGAAAATTATCTCAGCCTTATTCTTATTTTCTCGTTGCATTTGATAGAACTACTTCAACCAAAAGAAAAAAGAAAAAAGAAAAACTAAAGGTTAGAGGATTATTAGTTGTGGGTTTGTTATCAAGGTGGAATTCTCCTTGAATTCTCTTTAAAACAAATAGTATCAATATCCTAGGGTTATAATGGGAGTTTTGTTCCAAAAATATATCTTATCTTGACCATAAAAACAAACACTATCAATGTCCAAAGTTATAATGGAAATTTTGTTCTAAATAACTTTAATCTTAGCATCGTTACAAATAACTTGAATTATTTAAAATTCATAATATTTGATAAGATTGAGATTTTGCCCTATCACACTTATAAATAATGATTAATTACATTAAATATTAACTCTTTCCAAAAACTAAAATATAAAAATTAAAATAACAAAAACTAAAATATAAGAATTACAATAAAAGATGTTGTTATTAGTTGAGATTATTTCCTACTTTCAATTTATTTTAATTAATAAAATTAAATATATAAAAGTTATAATTTTATATTAAAACTTATTTACAAATTTTGTAAATTATTTATTTTAATTAATAAAATAAATTTATAAAGATTTATTTACAATTTTTTGTAAACTATATTAGTGATAGGTTTTGAAAATATAATATTTATCTTTTAATTAATATAAAAAGTTAATATTTAAAATATTTTTATTTAATAAATTTATTTTACTATAAAACAGAGAAGGTTTTTTGTTATTAAAATTATGGATACGATTATGTATATTATATATATGGATAAACACAATGAAAGTATGAAAGTAAGAGGTTTCTTAAAATTATTTTTCACTTTATTCAAAGTTTCTTTTTGCTCAACCTAAAATGACATAATATTTAATGAAAAGTTGTGGGTGATAAAGAATTATGAAGAAAAATAAAACTAAGATATTATAATGGTGAGATTAACCCAAATTTCTAAAATCAAAAGTATCTCGTCCTCTTAATTAGTGTGAAGAGGAAAAAAAAGAAATTAAACATGGTAAAATATAAATTAATTCCCAAAACATATTCACATAAATATGTTTGTCACTTTTGTGAATCTAAAAAGATGGAAGATCAAAAAAATTTTCTCTTATAATATCCAACTTAGAATTAAAACTAAATATAGATTTTAAAATATGTGTCATGCTACAAGCATTCTACTAAAATAAAATTGTATAAAAATTGAAATATCTTTCTAAATTTTTCGAGATCCCATTTTTCATTATCATATTGTTTTAATATCAAATAAGGAAAAACATGATTTAAAAAAAAATAAGGATAAATTAATATAAGATTTTAAAATAAGATTAAAAATAAATATAGAATTGAACTTACAAAATGTTAATTAACTTTTTAATATTTAACAATAAGGGGAAGGTTCATTTAAAGTGTTTGTGGAAATGTATCGGTTAATCTATACTAGGTAAACATGCTATATATAAAAAAATATTAAATAAAATAAAATGTTTCATGAAATGAGAAGTTCTAGATAAGGAGATTTTATAACAGCATGCTTTAAAAGCAAGTATGTTCCTTATGATAAATGGAAGATCTCTAACTGACGCAGGAATTCCTCCATGTACCCACAGTGTGCATAATCAATGCATAAATTCTATTTGCCTAGGAATTTTAACTCCCAACGAGTTAAATCTTCAATAGAGAATGGTTGAGGCCCCTTTTATCTAACTCCTCGAACTGATTTAGAGGCTAACAAAGTCTATACTAAACCCATTCTTTCATTACTATCGGAACTCTATACACATCCTTCATTATCCCTTTAATATTTATACCCGCATATATAATTAAAACCCCACTTTATAAACTTCGGTTATCCTGGACTTAACACACGAAAACCCCATATCGGTTCTTTCTTTCATTATCAACCTTTTATAATGGAAATACCCATAAACATACTTTTTCCACTTTTAACACGGTCTATGCACAGTTATCGAGGCCCCTTTATTCGCTAATCGCAATAGGCATCACCGCGGGTCTCATTAACATGAGTTCCTCCATCATCTCCAATATGCGATTAAACTATCCTTCCAGACTTCAAATATAATAACTGCGCCCATATACTTTATCGGGTCCGCCTTCCTATCCCTCATCGTAATTCCTTATCGACCGAAACATTACCATGGAATATTGCGATGTGATCACATCGCTAATCGCATAAATCGCTCATCACCAGACTTATCGGGCCGCTTAACATATAGCTTATCGCTATCACTTCTTCGCACATCACAATCCATTACCGCCACACTCCTCCGATCTCCGATTTGCGATTGAATCGTGACCGCCGATCTGGCACTTGATTTGACAGTTGTCGCTTCATCAGCAATGGCTCATCGCAACTGTCCAAGGGCCGATGCCGATATCTCCAAAAGATTCCTGCCGATGCAACTTAATATTGGTTGTTGATATCAAAGATCGAACAGCTGCTATGCAACAATACTTCACTTCTCGTCCATCTCTTTACTTGTGTTTTATTTCCATTTCTTCAAGGTTTTCTCTCTTTATTGTTCTACCATGCACACCCTCTAGAGCTTAACTCCGTGTGCTTCTTTAATCATGAGCACTCCAAAGCTTTACGTCGATCCTTCAAATGGATTCAAAGATCCATTACAAGACTCTGTCTCATCCTTCTTCGCTCTGTGTATTCTCCGATCTCTGCTTGCATACACACATATTTATATAGAATTCCGATTCACACATACATTCTCATTCAACATTCGAACCACGTATTTATACAGTTTGGAATTAAGTCACTGTATAACATATATGGACGAAGAATTACATATCAAGTTACTCTATCTCTCTGGCCTAATTCTTCTAATTAGTGGCCTCATTCCGACTCCACCTGTAGGCTTACAAATACTCCAAGTATATAACCTTTTTCCTAACCTATCTAACCTCTTAAATTATCTAAAATATTACAATTTATATAAGAATGGATTCATGAACCAATTTTGGTTTAGATCCAGAAATCTCTCACTCTCTTCTAAAGAGTCTCTTCAACTCCACTCTTTTCTAAACAAACGCTAAATCAAGATTTCAAATTCCTCATATCCTATTCAAACCAAATAAATCTAACTGCTTGGCCCGATCTCCACACAGGGAGGATCAATCAACCGCTATACCCTTTTTCTCATATTTTACAATAAATAAAACACTCTCACACATTTAAATAAATAAAATTAACTAAACTCTTGCCTTCCAACCCTTTGTTAGTCACAACATGTGATCATCCCATCACATTACTGACTAGGTCTAAATGCTCCTGCATGAGACTCCTAAGGTTGAAATAATTCATGGACTCTTATTCATGAGTCTTTCTACTTCCTTTGTTGTAAACTTCATCAGATTTCATTTCCCAATTGGCTACCTGATCCCTTTCCTCTGTAGGTGCATTTACTGCCTCCTTTGTTTCTCTTGGGTGCCAAACTCTGTGTTGTGGATGTCCTTTTGCTCTACATTCATAATCATCTCCTTTGCACAATGTTTTGGTGTTGATATCCTACATAAACATTTCCTCAAACAACATAAATCTCTACTTCTCTACCCACTGTTGTCTTGTCAACATCTCAATAGAATTGATCTCCATCTTTTTGTATTTTCTCTTGTCCTATACCTGACTGTTTCTTTTGATTTTTGACTCGATCACCAGCATCTCCTTCTGTCTATAACCCATTTTCTTTACGTTTTCCTGTATATCCTTCCATCTTCCCTTGACTCGCTGACTTTGACAATTTATTACGCTTATCACCTTTGTAGTTTTCATCATCCACCTATCCGACAGTTTAAGTAGAGTCCTTCCAATCTCAAAAGAAGATTGGTTCTTGTTTAATACAAGAACATATAACCTTCTAACTATATATTGTTCCTCGGATGCAAATATTTTATTTATTGAACTTTGTTCAATTCCTTCCATTTTCCTATCAACTTTAATTGAACTGCTCACCCAATTTTCCAATTGTAACCTCAAGATAAAATCTTGACATTTAAACCCCCTTTGTATTAAGAACAAAATCTGTTTGTGAACTGTACTTTCACACCCTCTACAATCTTCTTCCTCTTCTACAATAACTTATTTAAGATCTATGCCAACTCTCCTTCCTCTATTCCAAGCTTCTGAGTCAACTTGTTGCTTACTCTCATCTTTTTGTTTCCATAAGGAAAACTAACTTTTTGCAATTCCGAAATTTACACCTTCCTTCATGTTTACTTGTGCAAACATATCTCCAAGAGTAGTTTGTCCTTCATCCTGAAAACCACATTCAACAATTAATAACTCAAAATCAAAAAATACATTACATTTTCCATCTCTTTCCTCATTAACTCTGCTCCATAATTTTTCTGAATTGTCATCCTCTTGATGTATATATAACATATCAAACTTTTCATGCTGTCTTCTCCTGAAAAAATCTTCTTTGTCTTCACTTTGTTCTGAATGTTGTCTAAGTTCTGAATTCTGTTCTCTACTCTTCTCCTTGGCCTTCCTTCCTTTCACGCTCCTTTTCATTCTTCCTATTCCTTCCTTACGAATCTGTAAGCCACTAAGTTGTCTTTTCTATTCCTCCTTTGTTTCAATCAAAATATGCCAATCTCTGAGTTTAGAACCTAAAGTTCTATTTGTTTCTATACAAGAAACAAAATCACCATATACCATAGGTTTTCCATTCCATTGTAGAGTCCCTTTCACAACAGCGAAAATTACTGTCAACACCATGAATATCACCTTCCACCGTTTCCCTTGGTTGCTCACTGCATATGCATAGTTCACAAAATTATACTTACCTTCATCCTCTAAGATTGCCTATCTGTTTCCAGTTTGTTGTTTACATTCACCTTTGCTCCTTTTGCAATTTGTACAAATAATATTGTCTTCAATTTCTAGTTGTACATCAATGTCTACCAACCCCTCTTTGAGTTCCTATTTACCCTCTTTTCCTTTCTTCTTCATAACCTTGAATGGATTAATTGTACCTCCTTGGGTAAAATTTTCTTTATAAACCTTGGTTCTACCATCTTCTATAATACATTCTTTAGTAAGAGTCCCTTCCATTAAGGATCCATTATGTCCTTTCAATATAATTTCTTGTCCATTAACTATTAATATAGGTTCATAATTTTTGAACAAAAATTGAAGAGATAATTCCATTACCTCAAGTGTTTGTACTGCATCTACACTCTTGTTTGCTCTTTTCATAAGGTCATCTTCATACCTCTTTTCTACTTCTCCCTTGGCAATCTGTAATTTCGTTTTGTCTCTAGACTGTCTGCCATCTTTCTGCCAAGTCTTACTGGATTCATCATCTTCATCTCCTTTAGTAATCTTCAACATTTGTCCATCTCTAGTGTCCTTGAACACATGGTTAATCAAGAATTGTTCTATGACATCCATCTCTTCTAATAGTTTCAGTTCTTCAGCAACTTGCATAAACATATCTTCTAAAGGTTGTTCATCACCTGCATACATGCACAAATCATTAGTTTCAAAAAAACTAGGCTCCTTTTTTTTTTATGTTTCAATCATCACATCTCTCTGTTGATTCGAACTCGTCCAACAGTTCAAGAAATCATCAATGATTCCTTCCTCAGTAAGATAAACCCCTTGCTTGTGTCTACAATAGCTATCTTCCATCTCTAACTCAGTTGCTCTGAGTTCTTCTCTTAATTTGATATGCTTTCTCCTTTTTATCCATTTCTGCAACAACTTCCACTTTATCTTCTTGCTTTTCATAGTCCAACCATACCTTTGGTTCTCTTCACATTTTTCTAGCAGCACTATCATGGCATCCATAATTGCCTTCAATTTTGTAATTTCTCTGTCAAATACCTCTTGACTCATCCTCTCTCCTTTGCCTTTTTCCTTGGTATCTTCCTTTCTTCTGTTGTGGCTTATCACTGAACCCTTACTATGATTATCAGTAGTCATTTCCTCGTTATCTCTATGAGCTTCTCACTCACTATGAGCTGCAGTAAGCCTCTGTGACAACAAGTCCTTCCTACTGTCACTTACCTCACCAATCCCTTCTATGGACTTGGTCTTTTGGCAAGCACCTGTTCTCTATCTCTGGAACCTCTTGAGCATTCTCTTCTACTCCTTTTAGGCTTGTATCCTCAACTCACCTTCTCTTGAGAACACTTTAACTGTCATCCCTGACCAACTTTCAGTTGGAATATTTAGGTTCACTGCCACTAACACAACTCCTCTCTTTCTTTACACAGTCTGCTACTGTGTGTTGTTGTTATCACTCTCTTCTCTTATAAAAACAATTCAAATGAACCAATATCAAAATACAACTCATACTTGTTGATATATCTCTTTCATCTTTCATTCGCTGGGCAATACACATGCTGCTTTACTTTTCGCTGTCTGCACTTCAATTTTTTTTCAACCGAATTTCTATTCTTGCTGAGTACATCCATATTCACTTTCTTTCCTTACAATATCTTTGCTGCAATTTATTCACTTGCTCCTTTGTCACAACTACTTACTGGAATTTCATTACCTGCTACTTGCATTCACCTATACATACAATTAAAACTTTAAAACTTACCAGATCCTTTCTGATCCTAGCTTCCTCAAATCCCTTTTCCACAGTTTCTCTTGAATGAACCAACTGAAGTCTTCATTGCCTGTAACATTTCAGAACTCTTCTATGCATGAATCCCTGTACTCTATTCTCCCTCTGTATCAGATCCATTACAATTCCAATTATATATATGTTGGGAATAAAATTCAACCCCTCAATCAATCTCCCCAAAGCATTAATCTTGCTCTGATACCACAAATGACGCAGGAATTCCTCCATGTACCCACAATGTGCATAATCAATGCATAAATTCTATTTGCCCAGGAATTTTAACTCCCAACGAGTTAAATCTTCAATAGAGAATGGTTAAGGCCCCTTTTACCTAACTCCTCGAACTGATTTAGAGGCTAACAAAGTCTATACTAAACCCATTCTTTCATTACTATCAGAACTCTATAATCATCCTTCATTAACCCTTTAATCTTTATACCCGCATATATAATTAAAACCCCACTTTATAAACTTTGGTTATCTTAGACTTAACACACGAAAACCCCATACCGGCGCTTTATTTCATTATCAACTATTTATAATAGAAATACCCATAAACATACCTTTTCCACTTTTAACATGGTCTCTGCACAGTTATCGAGGCTCCCTTATTTTCTAATCGCAATCGACATCACCGCGGGTCCCATTAACATGAGTTCCTCCATCATCTCCGATATGCGATTAAACTATCCTTCCGAACTTCAAATATAATAACCACGCCCATATACTTTATGGGGTCCGCCTTCCTATTGCTCATTGCAATTCCTTATCGACCAACACATTACCATGGAATATTGCGAAGCGATCACATCGTTGATCGCATCAATCACTCATTGCTAAACTTATTGGCCCGCTTAGCATATCGCTTATCACTATCGCTTCTTCACATGTCGCATTCCATTACCGCCACACTCCTCTGATCTTCGATTTGCAATTGAATCGTGACCGTCGATCTAGCACTTGATCTGATGGTTGTCACTTCATCGGCGATCACTCATCGCAACTTTCCAAGGGCCGACGCCGATATCTCCAAAAGATTCCCACCGATGCGACTTAATCTTGGTCATTGATCTTAAAGATCCAATGGCTGCTGTGCAACAATACTTCACTTTTTTCCCATCTCTTTACTTTTGTTTTAATGCCATTTCTTCAAGGTTTTCTCTCTTTGTTGTTCCGCCATGCACTCCCTCTGGAGCTTAACTCTGCGTGCTTCTTTAATCATGAGCACTCCAAAGCTTTAGTTCGATCCTTCAATGGATTCAAAGATCCATTGCGAGACTTTATCTCATTCTTCTTCACGCTATGTATTCTCCGATCTCTGCTTCCATACACACATATTTATACAGAATTCCGATTCACACATACATTATCATTCAACATTCGAACCACACATTTATACAGTCTCGAATTAAGTCACTGTATATACATATATGAACGAAGAATGACATATCAAGTTACTCTGTCTCTCTAGCCCGATTCTTCTAATTAGTGGCCTCCATTTCAACTCCGCCCGTAGGCTTACAAATACTCCAAGTATCTAACCTTTTTCCTAACATGTCTAACCTCTTTAATGATCTAAAATATTACAATTTATCTAAGAATAGATTCATGAACCAATTTTGGTTTAGATCCGGAAATCTCTCACTCTCTCCTAAAGAGTCTCTTCAACTCCACTCTTTTCTAAACAAATGCTAAATCAAGTTTTCAAATTTCTCATATCCTATTCAAACCAAATAAATCTAACTGCTTGGCCTGATCTCCACACAGGGAGGATCAATCAGCCACTATACCAATTTTCTCATATTTTACAATAAATAAAACACTCTCACACATTTAAATAAAAAAAAAACTAACTAAACTCTTGCCTTCCAACCTTTTATTAGTCACATGTGATCATCCCATCACATTGCTGACTAACTAGGTCTAAATGCTCCTGCATCACTAACTATAACCACTTCTATAAAAGACAATGGTATCTAAAATCGATACAATAAAATGAATATGAAGTATATTTTCAAAGTATTATATCAATTCAAGCCCTTGGTATATGGCTTACATATATATAGCAATTGCATAGAGTATTCATTCATTTCGAGATTGATGATGGGATATGTATTTCCATTGGCATTAAAAGTATTTTTCCATATGCATGAGTTAAGTGTTATCATCTCTTATGCAAGAAGAGAAAACACAATGAAAACTAATAAAATTGATGAGATATTTATGTATTTATTGCTTTTTATTACAATTTAGCTATATTTTAAACAAAAAAGCAGCACTAGCTATGCTTGTTGTTCATGTGTTATAATTTCTATAATCATAATTTTTAACATATTTTATTTATTTTTAATCATTTTTATTTTTATATGAATCAATGTTTTCTGGACTTTGAATTCTTTTGAACATGGTTTGTTTTGGTTGAAATTATTTTCGGAGAACATTTCTTAATTTTAAGGTTATAAGAAGTCAATGTTTTTGATACTTTCAAAACATTTGGTATAATTTTGTTTTAAATAATATAAAAAAAATATTATTTATTTATTTTAATATATAATATTATTTTTAGTAAATTTTATTTTGAATATAATTTTTGTTTTTAGCCATTTTTTCTCTCTTAAAAAATGTATTATAAATAAAATTTAAATATCTATTATTTTTCAATATGATATATTTTATTTTTATAAAAGAAATTAAAATCATTTATTTTTCGACAAATTAAAATTTTCATATATATTTTATAAAATATTATAAATATTTGAAGAAAGAAAATTTGTATTTTAATAATATTTTTTTAAATATTTGAAAATGTGAAAATTTTATTTTGCACAAACCTGAAGTCTGAAGAAAGCTAAACCATTGGTATATTTTACAGCGTGAAGAATCCTTTGCGTCCTCTTTGCTACCAGGTTGTGGAAATGGGAAACATTCACAATAAAGTCCAAGTTTTGAAAATATTTTAGATTTATTATTAAAAACAAACGGAAAATAAGTTTCGGTCAGAAAATAGATTTTGTGGATAAACTGAAAAATGGATTCGAAAAATGGTAACCCCAGTTGCCGCGAGGAGTGGTATTCACGTTAGATGACGCAGTCTGTTGTGCGTCAAGTCACGTTGTCCTTTTGTACACGGAGTACAAGTGTGGTAGGTAAACCAAATTAGCGGAGAAAGCGCGGTAAATTTGCTTAATTTTAAATTCCAAGTCTGCATGTGTGTTTTAAACTTTCTAGAATGTAGTTATGATTGTCCAGCTGCATTGCTGACATTTAATATGCTGTAAATTTCGGGGAATTTTCCCTATGTTGAATATAGAGAGGGATCTGGCTATTCCTATTTCCACCACAAAATTTTAATTAATGCTTCCTGACATGTGGGGGAGATAAAGAAATATAACACGTCCGGTCATGATTGGAGGACAAAAAAAACCAGCTAGCACTATATTTCTTTATCTCCCTCACATGTCAGGGGGCATTAATTAAAATTTTGTGGGCTAGCACTATATTTCTTTATCTGCCCCACATATCAGGGGGCATTAATTAAAATTTTGTGGTGGAAATAGGGAATATGACTCTACAACACTGCAAATTGTACGTAAATTTCTGGGAATTTTCCTACGTTGAATATAGTGAGCGAATATGACTGTACAAAACTGCAAACAAACGATTAGGTGGCGGCAACATGTCAAATTTCATAAAAATATAAGAATTAAAATAAAAAAAAATAAATTATAAAAATTATAAAAAAAAATTGATATTTTTTTTTATAAAATTAACCTTACAAATTTTAGTTTAATTTTTGGTCAACCCTCAAACTAATTGAAATTCGATCCATTATCCAATACGTTATACTCGGGATAATAATGTAGGATGCCAAAATTATCTTTGACGCTCTCAAAGAATCATATCCTAATTACTGAAAGGTCTTCTTAATTCCTACTGCCTTATTGCTACTCAACACAAAGGTCTTCTTAATTCCTACTGCCTTATTGCTGAAGTCCTCTTTAGTTATCAACTTCAAATCATCCATTACTGAAGAAGCTCCAAGTGTTGTGTCATCTTGTCACATTTGAAGAACATGTTTCTTGATATTATAATATTATTTAATAATCGTTTGAGTAACGTGAATTAGCATTTTTTATTCATGATGGCATATTAATTTTCGTCTTTCGATTAGGGTCACAATTTTAAATTTTCTCATGAATACATTAATTGTCTTTTAAGTAAATATATTTTTGTATTTTAGAATGTAACTTTTATTTCTTAATATAAGTGTCTTTAAATTTAATAACTTTATTTTAAATTTGTAAATAATTATGTTGTTATTGCTTGTGTAAATATTTAAATGTTATTGTTACAATGAATTAAGTTTACTAACTTAAAAATGATGTACATGAAAATTTTCTTTATTAATTAAAAATATTGAGCAATTCATTGGGAAGGCAACACTAATATATGTCATTATATTATGAATGAGAAAAAGCTAAGGGGTTGCCAGAAATTTGTCTTGCCAAAGCCTAGCCATGAAATTTGAATTCAAATTTGAACTTTTTCATTCTTTCCCAAAAACCCATTGATTGCAAATGACTAAGTTGTTAAAATAGCCATCCTCATAAATGTGGAAATTGGAGTGCCAAATGAAATGGTACTTCAAAATTTAATGGACGGAGTGGAGTACATTCCTTAGAATTGGAAACTAATAACATACTACATTGGTTATGAAAAACTCTAGAAGGGATTAAAGACAGATAAATAGAAAAGGGTGTGAAAAAATCATCATGCATGGAGAGACCCATACAAAGAGAGCAGAAGCATAGAGTGTTGGAAGCAGTGGAAATTATAAGTGGAATGTTTTTAATCCCAGGTGGAATGTTGGTGGAAGAATTATAGGTAACTAGATATGCCCAAGAAAGTGTCAATCATAGATTGGATCAATGTTGGTATGCTTTGGCCTCTCTTAAGATGAATTTTACACGCCAAATACTTGTAGGGGAGCTCTGGAACTTAGATGAGTGGTGAAGGTAATAAATTGATGCATGTTGAGTGATCATGATAAGAATTGGGCAAGGAAATCATTAAGGGACTGAAGAGTAGTGAAGGGATTTGAGCGTAGTGAAGGGATTTTTGTAATTGATACGATATCCCGCTAAGAGGCATCTAGAATTTGTGAAGACCCCAATCTCAACAAGAAAATGTGTTCTATGATGTTTTCATAATTGTGAAGGATATTTTCCTTCACCCATCCAATATTTTGACTATTAATAGTTTTCCCATTGTATTATCATGACTTGGCTAGGGGTGACCAGCTATAAAAAGTTGATGTACAACTAAGCCACATGTTATCATCTTTGCATTCAAACATTTGGATTAGATTTCTAATCTAGTGTGGTTAGAAAAAATCATGGAGAAAATTGTTGATGTATTGATTTATGTGATCTCGATAAGGATTCTCTCAAATATAATTTTCATTTTCCAAACATTGAGATATGTTACAAAAAGTTACAAGGTCTAGAATATTATCTATGGTTGATGGATTTGCAAGATACAAACAAATACTGGTTACTAGTGAAGATAGACATAAGACAACATTCACCATGTCATGGGGAACTTATGCCTATGTTGGAATGCCATTTGAATTGAAAAATGTAGGGGAAACATTCCAAAGAGCGATGGATCATGCATTCAAGGAAATTATTGTAAAAATCATGGTTGATTATCAATATGGTCTAATGGTCTATTCTAAATTGGGAACTTTTCTTTTATCACATTTACAAAGCTTTCTTGAAAGATATAGACTATATACAATATCCCTCAATAATAAAAAACCATTGTTTGTAGTATATGAAGGGAAGTTATTTGTACACATTGTAAGCAAGAAGGGAATATGCATAGATCTCAAAAGAGTCAAATCTATAGTAGAGTTAAAGCCTCCAACAAGTCAACAACTCGTTCAATCATTCTTTGGGATAATAAATTTCATCAGAAAATTTGTGCCACATTATGCTTCAAATTTTCATCCCCATCAATAAGTTGTTAAAGAAACACAAAATTTGAATGGATGAATGATATATAAAAGGATTTCTTAGATATCAAATCAACAATTACTTCATCTCTAGTGTTTGCCACCCCTAATTTTAGAAAATATTTTGTCTTGTACTCTTTTGCATCCTAAGTAACTATAGTTGTAGTTTTGACTCAAAAGAAAGAATCAAAGGAATAATACCCAATCTCATTTATGAGTAAATATTTGCAACAACATGCATTTAAACATTCCTTATTGGCAAATTTAGCATATGCATTAATAAAGACCATTTCATACTTTAAAAACTATACCTTGACATCTTATCTCAAACCTTAAGTACCTTATCCATCGATCAAAAAATGATGTTGAAACAAATTGACGAAGGAAGAAGGGATAATTGGTTTGAAAAAGTACAAGAATATAATATTAAGATAAAGCCAGTTAACGTTGTGGAAGGGAAAGAGTTATGTAAATTGATCAAGGGAATTGAAGTAGTAAACAGTGACCCACCCGATGGAAGAGATCATAATGAATCACTACTAAAATCAAAATAGTACAAGGATATTGTATTTTATTTGAAGTAAATACAATTCCCAAATAGAATAACAAGTAAGGAAAGTAGAACACTAAAAATGAAGTCTAATGTTTATGTACTAGTATCTGGGATATTATTTAGAATGAATAATTATGGAATGTTATTAATATGTCTTTCACATTCTAACATTTTCAAACACATCAAGAGGCGCATGAAGGAGTATGTGAAGAGAACATCGCTCTAGCAGTATTTTCTCAAAGAATTCTCAAAGCTAGAATCTATTGGCCTACACTTTCTAGGGATGTACATGTCATAAAAAACACATGCCATGTTAAAAATTCACAAGGAAGGATAAGAAGGTTGATATGCTCCTAAATACAATCATAGTTGAAATCCCTTCTTATCAGTGGGTTTTGGATGTTATTGGTTCCATCAATCCTAAGTAAAGTGTTGGAAATACTTACATCTAACTGCAATATATTATTTTACCAAGTGGCCTAAATTAGTAGCATTAAATAAAGGCAAAACATAACACTTCATATAATTTTTAGAAGAAAATATTCTTGCAAGGTTTCTTGTACTAGAAAAAATTATTATAGACAATATATCAATATTTATTGGTTCAAAGTTTACAAACTTCTATGAAAATTTTGGAATACCAATGGGGAAATATTCTAATTATTATCCACAAGGTAGTGGTTTTGTTGAGTTAATAAATAAAATTTTGATACAAATCTTGAAGAAAACATTTGTTGAAAATGAAAGGACTTGGCATAAAACATTGTTCAACGCTTTATGGGTTAGTAGGATCACACTAGAAAGTAGTACAAACCAACTCCCATTTCATTTTGTATATGGAAAGGATGAAACATTACCTATACAATTGGAACTCAATTATTTTGAAAAAACAACTCAAATACAAGATTAAGAAGGAATTTCACTGATGCAAATAAGAATTCACCACCTGATTTCGTTAGAAGAATAAAAGGAGCAAGCTTTTAGGAATGTTCAAAGAAGACAAGAAGCAATGACTAGATACTTCAAGAGAGGAGTAGTAGATGAAGCATTCTCCAATGGCCAGCTTTTTATGTTATGGAATAAAGCTAAGGAAAAACCCCCAATGCATACTGAGTTTGATGTGTTATGGATTGGACCTTATCAAATAGATATAATAAATGGTTTTAATTCATATACCTTGAAAGGAATGGATGTCGTCAAATTTTAAAGTTGTCAGTCAATGGGAAGCATCTCAAGCATTTCTTTGCTTGAATATTGTCAAGCAAATTATATATCATAAGAGTGTAAATACTCAGGTACATATTCTACCTCTTTCGTTTTTAGCTAGTTCATGTAAATTCAAGAAAAAAATCATCTATGTGCCCAATGTATTCAAGGCCTTCTGGGTTCTTCACAACCAGCATGCAATCACTATCCCATAGTTGGAGTTGATATGTTGACTCATTTTCATGCATAATTATCATCATCATTTAACCCTTACACTTTCCTTTTCTTTTGTTAAATCCCATACTTAGTAATTTTTCCAAAAGATGTGTATAGAACTTTTTATCTCAAGTAATAGTCTTGCATGCCACACACTTTCTGCTTTGTACATAGTCCATCTGGTACTACTCCTATACCTATCCATTTAACAAGTATGCAAAACACCCCACTCATCTAATTCTCTGCAAAACCAACTTTCCACACATCACATCCCTCTGCACATCGCTTACCTCTATACTTCTATTTCTCCATAAACATAAAGCTTCCACATGACTTCTCTGCTTATAAGCCATACTTAGTGAAGAATTATCATTGTTTACTTCTTTCAAGGTGAATTGAATCTCAATAAGTAAGTCCAATCTCCAAGGTGGAAATGAGTTGATATTGTGTTATGTGAACCAAATTGGCCAGTACACCATTAAATGGAATACCTTAGGTTATTAGCTTCTCGTTATGACTTTTGCCTATCTTGATGACACAAGGGCTTCAATGGAGGAGCAATATCATACCATGTGCATTCCTATTGGGGAATATATATTGAGGAAAGAATGACATAATATATTGAGCATATAATACAAGGTAAATGGTTTTTATATTGGTAGGTATAAAAAAATGGAGCTCAAAGTTAATGAAAAAATATAAAGCAGTATAAAAATGTGAATGAAAAAATGGATATCTACAATATCTAGTGAAAGTAGGGTTTTTTTTTAATTGGGAAGGTATATTAGGTTTGTATTGGTAGGGGTTTAAATAAGGTGATTTTTAGAGGTATTTTCCAATATGTAGTCAAAATAATGGTATTGTTTAGTATGCCATGAACTCACACGATATGTCAGAGGTTCATTGAGTGAATCCCTTGTGTCCAATGGAGATGGTGCGTGAAGAAGGGATATATTATTAAATTCTACCCATAAATTTCTCCTTAAATGACTAAGATCTCTGTAAATCCTCACTTGACCTATTATGTATATCAAAGTGTCTTGAAATAATATAGCAATATGGCATGTAAGAGTAAGAAAGAGTCTCGTTTTGGAAGAGCAACTTGACACCTAAGGAGAAGCATAATAATAGAATTTGAATTACAATCCCCACTAACATCAAATGTGTTCCAAAGGTATTGTATTTTAAATAAAAATTGTATTGGTGTGCCCATCAGTTATGTGATATGAGATTTACGATTGCAGACAAACGTATCTCCCCTAGGTTTGGTGGCTAACCTTGAACAACATAGAGACAAAGGAACCAATTTTTTCCTTAAAGTAAGTAGATGAGGGGATGAAACTTACTTGGAATATGTCATATCTTTTGCTCCTTATTTGGCTTGAATGCTCCAATCCTAGCTCCAGCTACCAAAATTAGAGTTTGCACAACCAGACCACACAAACCAAGAAACTACGAGATCTATGTAGCATCATCTATCTACTTTATTCAACATATCAACATGGTATTGAAATATATGAAATAATGCCAACATATAGGAAAACAAATAACTCTTTGTATTGATATAAATGGAGTGAGTTACAACCATAAATACGTGTTGATCTTGTAGAAGCACTCCTTAGAGTTGTTGAATTTTCTTTCCTTTGTCACAAAGTTCACCTCCAGTCACCCTAAATGCATGATAAGATCACTTTCACAATGATAGCATAAGGGTAGAATCACTCTCCAAAATCCAATCTCTTGCATATGGAAGGTTGTAAATATATAGATGAGTAGGGTAAGTTGGGACTTCTTATCCAATTACCGATCTAAGGTTTTAGATCCACTCTTGATGGGAGAATGAGATCTAAGGATAAGGGATGGAAAATCCAAGGTAGGATAGGATATGATCCGAATGTTTTACTTGAGGTAAATGGTTGCAACAAATCCTGGAATCTTCTAGAAATGGAGGCTTCCAGATTCTCTCCATTTTTCTTGAATTTATAGAACCAACGCAGGCGAAAAGGCGAGAAACCTCTAGGTGATCAAAGCAAGCCATAGTGGAGAAACATGTAGGTGAAAGTTGTCCAGTAACAGGCCAGGGTGCGTTGGTCCTAAAACTGGCTCAGATGATGTAGTTTAGAGCAGAAACTCTGGGGAATGAGAGAGTCATGCATTGGGCTTTGTGCATTGATGACGTAAAGGGGTAATAAGATGTTGATTAATCCCATTAGGAGGTCTATTGGTGGGGTGTGAAAAAATGACCTATAATAGAGTGCCCCCTTGATCAGAATCTAGATTAGGGGCAAAAAATAGCTCAAAACTCAAAGTTCTCAAAATCACTCAAAACCTAAACGAACGCATCCATCTTGGCGATACAATCCAAACAAAACTCGTTTCACTCAAAATAGAGTTCGTATGAGGAATTTAGAGCCTGCTGACCATTTCCCCAAACAACAAAAACAATTTTGCAGGTACTGCCTAGTCAACAGTCCATACTACTGACGTGGTAGGTGATTGTGTAGGTCAAAGGTGGTCAATGCCCAATGAGGACTCAACAAGTGTCAATTGGTGGCTGGTCTCAACTGGGTGATGTGGCTGGTCTTCAGCTGGGTGATGTGGCACAACATGATTGGGTTTTCGATGGACCAATGAGAAAATGCCATGTGGCAAGCCCGGAGGCTGCCATGTGGCACCTCCCAAAGGTCAAATGGCTAATGTTCATCTGATTAAAAGTTTGTGGAGGCACTGGGGTCTGAACCCGTGACCTCCCCTCCATTAATCGCATGACTTACCGACTCCATTGCATGTTAATACTTAACATATTACAGTTTTACATTATATTTAAAGACAAAGTACCGAAGGTTTGGGAGTTAACCACCATCTTAACCCTCTGCATGTGAACACAAAATTCGTAACCGTTAACATTTAATGTTAAAAATTGGCGGGATTTAGTGGACCAGTTAACAGTCCTATAAATTCACCTGAAAATTGGGGAATTTGTTGCTCCGTTAGTGGAAAATGGGGCAAAATTGTAGGATCATGTCAGATTTGGTGCAATTTGTGGAGCGAATAGTGGAAAAATTGAAAAGACCATAACTTGATGGGATTTCGACCAATTTTAGAAAATGAATAGTCAATTTCGGATTATTTGTAGGTTTTAAAGCTAATAGAATAGGTTTTAGAGGCAATAGGAGACTTTTATAGGTGATTTTCCCATAGGTAAATTCAGTGAAGCCTAGGGCCACCAGGGAAGGAGGCCATGCCTAGATCGGCCAGAGTGAGTTTTCAGAGATCTAATCGTCATTTTTGTGGTTTTTGGGTCCTATGAACCCAATGGTACAATCTTAAAATCCATTTTTTTCGAGCAAAAGCTTGTAATCAGACATTTGACCAATAATTTCAAGAGGGCCTCGCCATTGAAGGAGGTCCTAGGAGATGTAGCCCAGTAGTTTAGAGCAGAAACTCTGGGGAATGAGAGAGTCATGCATTGGGCTTTGTGCATTGATGATGTAAAGGGGTAATAAGATGTTGATTAATCCCATTAGGAGGTCTATTGGTGGGGTGTGAAAAAATGACCTATAATAGAGTGCCCCCTTGATCAGAATCTAGATTAGGGGCAAAAAATAGCTCAAAACTCAAAGTTCTCAAAATCACTAAAAACCTAAACGAACGCATCCATCTTGGCGATACAATCCAAACGCAACTCGTTTCACTCAAAATAGAGTTCGTATGAGGAATTTAGAGCCTGCTGACCATTTCCCCAAACAACAAAAACAATTTTGCAGGTACTGCCTAGTCAACAGTCCATACTACTGATGTGGCAGGTGATTGTGTAGGTCAAAGGTGGTCAATGCCCAATGAGGACTCAACAAGTGTCAATTGGTGGCTGGTCTCAACTGGGTGATGTGGCTGGTCTTCAGCTGGGTGATGTGGCACAAAATGATTGGGTTTTCGATGGACCAATGAGAAAATGCCATGTGGCAAGCCCGGAGGTTGCCATGTGGCACTTCCCAAAGGTCAAATGGCTAATGTTCATCTGATTAAAAGTTTGTGGAGGCACTGGGGTCTGAACCCGTGACCTCCCCTCCACTAATCGCACGAATTACCGACTCCATTGCATGTTAATACTTAACATATTACAGTTTTACATTATATTTAAAGACAAAGTACCGAAGGTTTGGGAGTTAACCACCATCTTAACCCTCTGCATGTGAACACAAAATTCGTAACCGTTAACATTTAATGTTAAAAATTGGCGGGATTTAGTGGACCAGTTAACAGTCCTATAAATTCACCTGAAAATTGGGGAATTTGTTGCTCCGTTAGCGGAAAATGGGGCAAAATTGTAGGATCATGTCGGATTTGGTGCAATTTGTGGAGCGAATAGTGGAAAAATTGAAAAGACCATAACTTGATGGGATTTCGACCAATTTTAGAAAATGAATAGTCAATTTCAGATTATTTGTAGGTTTTAAAGCTAATAGAATAGGTTTTAGAGGCAATAGAAGACTTTTATAGGTGATTTTCCCATAGGTAAATTCAGTGAAGCCTAGGGCCACCAGGGAAGGAGGCCATGCCCAGATCGGCCAGAGTGAGTTTTCAGAGATCTAATCGTCATTTTTGCGGTTTTTGGGTCCTATGAACCCAATGGTACAATCTTAAAATCCATTTTTTTCGAGCAAAAGCTTGTAATCAGACATTTGACCAATAATTTCAAGAGGGCCTCGCCATTGAAGGAGGTCCTAGGAGATGTAGCCCAGTAATGGAGGCTGAACTCCTTGATTAGATTTGTATTATGATTTTGCTGTGTATATTTCTTTGCATTTCATTTGTTTTCCATGTTATTTAAGAAGCTAATTATCTCATAATTTTCTCACACATGAAACATAAAAGACATATAACTTGACACATAAACCTCTTGCATAATTGGGTAAATGAGACAATCTTAAACATATTTTAACTGATCAGGGAGCTTGAATAGCATTAACAAGTTTTCCCAAGATTTCAGATTAGGTTGGTATTAGCACACTTTTTAACTCATTTGAACCCTGAGATGGTTTGCCATGGTTAGCTAGAGATTTAGCTATTGGTTTTGAAATTGTGCAAGGATCATCTAACTGTGTGCAAGTTTGTGTGTACAAGATGAAGTAAGGAGAAGCTCAAGATTGAGAGCTTGGTTCTCAAATCACATTAAAGAAGTTTGTGAAGCTTTTTGAATTGTTGTGAAGCTCTTTAATTCATTACACTTGTGATGGCAGCTTCAACAAGTGATGTCTCTAATCTTTCTTCCTTAGCAAGATTCTTTGATGAAGAGATGTTGTAGGAGTTTTTCATCATGAGAGATATGGTGCAAGAGATATATGAATATAGGAAGGAGAACACTATACTTTAAGAGCAGTTGATGGCCATGAAGGAGGAGAAGCAAGAGGTTCTTGAAAAGATTCATGAGATGGAGATCTTACTCTATGATGTCAAGGAAACCCTAGCCAAGTATGTGCATGAACAAGAGGTATGAAAATCAAGTTTATCTTCAATTTCCTCTCAAAATGAATGTTTTGGTGCTTTTGAAAGACATACTAGAGCAAGAGGGTCCACATTGTTGATGAATATGGGCTATGAAGGTAGAGGGTTAGGAAAACATGCACAAGGCATAGTTCAGTGAATTGTTGTTGAGGAAAGGCCCAGGTATTTGGGTCTCGGTTATGAACAACATGATGGAGAATGCTCCAAACACAAGGAGGCACATGAAAGTGTTCCAAGAGGGAATTTCATCACATGTTCATACCCTTAAGCTTGTGAAGTTTGTGTTCATGAGGAATGGAAAAGTTGTATACCCACATTGAAAGAAGATGCTCATTAGCATGCAAACAATGGTTTCAATGAACAAGAGGATGTTGAAAGATCTAAGGTTATTAACACCATTTTTGGTATTCCAAAGAGAACTATTACCTCTTCAAATTCACTTCTTCAAGAAGGCGACAAGGGTGAAAGTGCAAGGCATAAATCTACCTTTAATCAAGTTTCTTTTGATTACGTTAAACATGGTAAATCTTCATGTAAGAATTGGAGAAAAAGTTCATGTTCCTTTTGTGGTTTGAATAACCATAATGTTTCAATATGTTGGAGGAAAATGGCCACATATAGGAAAATTTCAAAGCAAAAACGACAGAAAACAAGAGGTCCATTGGACAATGGAATCCATGTTGCAAAGAAGATGCACTTGTTTTGCACTCATTTCCATAAGCAAGGTCATATCATAAACAAATATTGGACTTTGTATCCAACAACTCATCCACGACATTTGAAGAAGGTGGAGAGAGACTTTGGAAATGGAAAAGGATATTCCGTAATTGATGTGGGTCAAGATGATTCACAAGATGATGTACAGCTGCAAGAATCTCCATTGAAATGGTTTGTTAAGAAGTGGTTTGATTTCTTATGCAAATAAGGCTTGCATTTATTTTGTTGATAGATGAAATTATTTGCCTTAAAAATGCATTTCTTTGCCTTATGAATGCATTACTTTTCTGTTGAAAGTATGCTGCAACTTGTATGATGCAATATGTTGAAAGTGGAGTTCTATTTGACTCACTTTAATGCAGCAATGAAGGAAATTTGTGGTTACAAGTTTGTATGTGAATGCATTTATTTTGAAAGCATTCTTGTTGTTGCATAATTTCGCCATGAAGGTGTGTGAAAGTTGAGTATGTTACTCACTTCATTTGTAGCAAAATTTGTCATTCTTGTTGTTGCATAATTTCGCCAAGAAGGTGTGTGAAAGTGGTGTAAGTTACTCACTTCATTTGCAACAAATTGGGCATTCTTGATGTTGCATAATTTCGCCAAGAAGGTGTGTGAAAGTAGAGTATGTTACTCACATCATTTGTAGCAAATTTGTCAATTCAGCACTTTATGTACTCATACATGTTTTTTGGATTATTGAACTTGTGTTTGTACTTAAGGGAGAGTTGAAGAATTGTACACATACATGAGAGTTTGTGTGTGTGTGAGTAATGAAACTAGCAACATGCATGCGTGATTGACTTGTATTGGTTGATTGCTTTGTTAACATGTATGATTGAAAACTTGAGAATTTTCATTGTGATTGAACATGCATGAGTGATTGACATGTGTTGGTCGATTTATTTGTTAACATGTATGTTGTCAACTTGAGAATGTTGATATTTGCACATGCATGAGTGTCGATTTTTGTCACATGTATGTCATATTGACTTGGAAGAGTTGATTTTATCTCCAAAGATGAAAGGGGGATGTTGACATATTATTGCATGAGATGTGAAATTATTGTTGTTTATGCAAATAATCATTGAGTTGCTATACATGCATATGTTTGGCTTTCAAGTCAAGTCAGTTGCTTGAAGATGATGTTTTGTTGACTTGTGTTTAGTAAACCATCGACTAACACACCAAGATGATTTGTAAACCAACATGCAAGAGTACATGGAAATGTTACATGATGTGATAATTGTTGCTTTGAAGGAGCAAAAGAAGCGGTTGACTATTTTCATTTCTTGCATAATGTGTTTTTCCATTTAATGGTTGTATTTGTGACAAGATGTCGTAGGATTTTGCAAGGTCCACTCTTGAGAAAGATTCTCATGATTAGATTTCATTCTCAAATAATGACATGAGTAGCATGTTGAACTGGAGGATGATAGAGACAAGAAGCGAAAGTGGACGAGATGCCAAACATTTGCAGCCATTGTAGACCATTGTAGGTGTTGATGCCAAGAAGAAAAAGAGATGGCGAATGAATTCTTCTAGATTTGGAATTTGGAATCGTAGAGGTAAAAGAATGGTCATTCATTTTCTTGTTGTTATTGATATTGGAACTCATTGCTGTAGTTCACTCAGATGGGATTAACTTGGAAAAGTTGTTTCTAAGCAGAAGCTTGCCTCGAATGCATGTGGTGCACAGGAGGAACATGATTCTCGGTGGGAAGGCTATCAGTCAGTTTTCCAAGCACTGAGGGATCACTTTGCTATAGTAGGGTGTATAATCAGTCAACAAGTAGCCAACAAGTGTTGGATTGGGTCAACAAAAAAACAAGAATAATGGTTGAGGGACATAGTCATTTGCAATGCAAGGCATGTCAGTGTACCCAAGTGGTTGTCATGGAGACCTTTCAAGTAGAATCAACTGATAGAACTCGGGAAAGAGAAAAGTATTAATCTCTCATTAGATAACCAACTTTTTTGGGTCCAAAATCCCGTCAGTGGGAAGGAGTGATCAGAATCTAGATTAGGGGCAAAAAATAGCTCAAAATCAAAGTGTTCGGAATCGCTCGAAACCTGAATGACCACTTTCGCCTCCATGATACAATCCCAGTTCAACTTGTTTCACTCAAAATGGAGTTTGTATGAGGAAGTTAGAGCCCGCAGACCATTTTTTGCAGGTACTGCCCAGTTAGTAGTCCATATTGTTGACATGGCAGGTGACTATGCAGGTCAAAGGTGGTGAATGCCCAATGAGGGCTCGCCAAGTGTCAATCTATGCTTGGTCTTCAGCTGGGAGATGTGGCACAACATGATTGGGTTTTGGATGGACCAATGAAAAATTGCCACGTGGCAAGCCCAGAGGTCACCACGTGGCACCTCCAGGAGGTCAAATGGCTAATGTGCATTTGATTAAAATTTTGTGGAGGCGAGGTTTGACCCTGCAACCTCCCTCCATTAACCGCATCCCTTGCCAACTCCACTACACATTAATACTTAACATATTATGGTTTGAAATTATATTTAAAGACAAAGCAATGAAGGTTTGGGAGTTAACCGCCACCTTAACCCTCCTCATGTGAACACAAAATTCATAACCATTAATATTTAATGTTAATTGCTTGCGAGATTTAGTGGGCCAGTTAACGATCCTACAAATTTGCCCGAAAATTGAGGAATTTGTTGCTTCGTTAGTGGAAAATGGGATGAAATTGTAGGATCATGCCGGATTTGGTGTAATTTGTGGAGTGAATAATGGAAAATTTGAAAAGACCATAACTTAATGGGATTTTGACCAATTTTAGAAAATGAATAGTCAATTTTGGATGATTTGTAGGTTATGAAGTTAATAGAATAGGTTGAAGAGGCAATAGAAGACTTCTGCATGTGACCTTTCCGCAGGAAATTGAGGGAAGCCTAGGGCCACCAGGGAAGGAGGTCATGCCCAGATCAACTAGAGTCAGTTTTCAGAGATCTAATAGTCATTTTTTGGGTTTTTTGGTCTTATGAACCCAATGGTACAATATTTAAAGACATTGTAGTTGAAAGGAAGATTGTAATCTGACATTTTACTAATAATTTCAAGAGGGCCTAGCCATTGAAGAAGGTCCTAGGAGATGTAGCCCAGTATTGGAGGGTGAACTCCTTGATCAAATTTGTCTTATGATTTTGATGTGTATATTTCTCTGCATTTCATTTGTTTTCCATGTTATTTAAGTAGCTAATTAACTCATAATTTTCTCACACATGACACATAAAAGACATATAACTTGACACATAAACCTCTTTCATAATGGGGTAAATGAGATGATCCTAAACATATTTTAACTGATGAGGGAGCTTGCATAGCATTAACAAGTTTTACCAACATTTCAGATCACCCCTAAAGGCAAAGTTAGAGATGGTGACTGATGATTGAAGTGCTTTACCTTGTGACAAGCCTGGATCAAGAACAACTGGGAAGACTATCTTCTGTTACAATACATTTACATCATGACATCCTTTTGTTGAGGGAGGTATACCCATACTCAGCACATAAGCTAACATAACATGTACAATGATCAAAAGACATGTCCACTAATGGCTCATGGTGGACCCATGATTGGATGATTGTCTGTATGATCATGGCCATCATACTTAGTGATCTTGTATAATCCTGAAATCACAATCTAGATGGCGGAAACTAGATGTAGGTTCTTCTATCTCATTCACACGACCAACCAATGTACAAGTCTAACCATGTGTATCAATGAGCTGGGTCAAATATGGTAGAAACCATATGATTACCATCCAATGATGTAAGACATTAACAAAAGCGAGACAAGCCACCGATCATGTTAATCGCCCTCAAGGTACTCAAGTACAATCCGTATGGTGTGAGTAAATGAGTTGACGTCAAACACCATGTAGAATATTTCGGTCGAAGGCCATTGATGTAAACCTGTCACCGAGAGTGATGATAGTTTACATTGGTGTATGTAAGCACCAAAGTACCAATGGGTTTTTCTAATTCAACTTCCTAGATAATGTGTTGATGTCGATAGGAAGTGACCCATCACAGAAGGTATTTGATGTATCCCCCATCATTGACACGAAATGGGTATTATGATTGAGACAAAATGATGTTGATGTGGAACTGGATCAGGAAAGGCAATCATGGAACGAAGGCTTAAGAGTGTTGCAACAAATATCATTGGGATGAATTTTATTGAACACATCAACGACACTTAATGGAGTTGGTAGCATTGACCCAAAACTGATATAGAGGCTCTGTGAAGTTATGAGGAACTGAAAGAGAAGAAAATTACCCAACCCAACAGCCATGGAGATGAAGTGGAAGAGTTTCATGTTCAAGAGCGACTCGCTGCCATTAACAAATGGAGTACCTTGTTTTCCCAATTTCCACAACCATACTAGTCAGTACCTCTTTATTTTTTAACAAGCTTGAGGAGGATAACATATGCTTGATATGTAAGTTCATCCTTCGGATGAATCGCTTCGAGTATATTTCATGAACCCAAAGAAGGAGTGGTTTGGTCCCATCATGATCAACGAGTCCATCACTGTTTTATGTTTTTACGAGTCTAGCGAGGGTGAAAAACTCAACTTCTTTTTCATGTTTAGAGAGTTTGAAAAATAGGTGAAAAAGAAAACTCTAGATGTCCCTTTTCGTAGATAGTCTCTTGAGTCCAAAAATAATAAAAACAATACTCAAGAGAACATAGTAGCCATGATATACTAAGGTATTCCTTTTCCATAGTTAGTCTATCTTAGTTCGGAAAAGGGTTAAACTTATATTGAGTAGATGTATTTTCATTTACTTCTACGAGTTCGAAAAGGAAAGTGCTCAACAATATTTTCATGTTTTGGGAATTTGAAAAGAGTTAAAAGAGGACTCTAAGGGGTTCCTTTTTTGCAGGATTAAAGAGCCTAAAAAAGAGATAAAAATGTACTCTTTGGTCAAAATAACTTGTTTAAAGCACAACAAAATCCGTTAATTGTTTTCAACTTGCTCAGAACAAAACAGAAAGGATTAAACATACCCGTTTCATAGAAAAAATGAATCATGACTATGTCAAAATATTAAATATGAATAAAATAATGAAAATATGACCATATATACTAGAAAATGATTGTTTATTTTTACCATTTCACATTTACCTTCAATAGTGAGAGCTCTGAGTACTTTTACCCTCAATCTTGTGTAGCTGATTGTGGCCAATCTAGTGGACGATTTTGAGTATCATTGCTTCCAAGTAGGAGCTAAAACCTTTCTCTTTCTTTTGTGGTTCCATTTTATTATTTCATGCAAGATTTCTGAGTTTTTAAGGGCCTAAGGGTTCTAAAATTTCTCCCTAGGACCAATGCAGGCTGAGATGGTAAAAAAGTGTGTTGCATCTAAGTAGTCATACACTACAAGCAAGGGTACAACACTATGGTTTTCTCTACTGGGGTGTGTTGGGTGCAAATTCAAAACTTGTTTAGTAGTTTTTCCTTAAAATTTGTTATTTTCTGCATAAAAATGATCCTAATGAATCTCTTATTGATGTTTCAGGTGTTCATCAACATAAAATGGCTTTCGTGTGGAGAGAAAGAAAACATGAGGAACATGATTTGAATACAACAATGATTCTTTTGAATTTATGGTATGAGGCAACATATGGAATTATTAAAATACCTTGTTCGTTCATGGGATGTCCAGGCACAAGCATTCAGATTTGTAGAATATTTGCTCAAGATAAATGTGGAAGACATCTACTTTTTAATAGTTCTATCTCCCATATCTCCCTAGGTGGGAGAAGTGGTGGGGAGACAGTGAAATATTATATCTCCACCTATAGCAGACCTCGAGCCCAGCCAACCAAGGATTGAAAGATCAGCATAAAATATGTGACCTAGTTACCTTTGAGAATGATCCTATTGATAGTTGCAAGATTGGCAGGTAGCTCAACACTACTTGTAGTAAGTCGATCATACATGCAATATGGGTTGGAATGTCTAGAGCCAATACTTTTCAACTGGAGTGAGGGAGTTCTAGTCAATGCGAAAGAACAAATCTCTAAATAAAAAGAGGGAAAACTAAAGAACTTTGGATATAGTGTGATTTTAGTTTCATTTGCACTAAAACTAGTTCCATTACTTCAGCCTCAACATATTATAATCAAGCCTATTGATCCAAGGGTGCAAATATGAGGAGGTGGGTAGATCAGATGTCCCGACATGCAGGACCGTCGGCGATTAGCTTCTCATCAGCCTTCTTCAGATGGTCGCGTAGACAATTTATTATGATCAAAGACTATCCTTACACAAGCATGGATTTCTGTGATGACGTTAAGCTCATACTTCCCGAGGGTGAGGAATGGGGTGCTTCAGGTAAGAAATTTTGACCTTTTAAGTTTGTCAAAGTTTTTCAATTTTTTTGTTTTTTTGTTTATGTTTATGAGACTAAAGTATTGATGTTTCATACAGATGTGGGACCAGTTCAACCTATTGGTGCTTTATATCTCCACCGTGCAGGGTAACGACAATAGGAGGAGGTAGTAGAAACAACACAAGTCACTGCAGTAGGATGGGATATGCTACGAGATCCAGATGTAGAAGAGGTCCTATCAGAGGTAGAGCGCCACATGGAAGGGTTGACACGCGGGATTGATGAAATCATGGTCGACCAGATTCCACTGTGACTGCAGCGATTCACTATAGGAGCGCCCCATTGTATTGGTCGACTACTACGCAAGATGGCTTGTGCATTGTCATTCTATCATGAGACTGATTTGTCTACTTAGATCTATGCATGTAGCTTTTCATATGGGTGATGTAGCCATATGTGTCTCAGGCACAAATTTTGTATAGACAAACTTCATATACATATATATATATATATTCTCAGTGGATTTGGGTTTCTATTGTACTTTCAATATGATGTGATGTGGATTGAAAATTACTTACATTCATTGCAAATGTCTATCTAAAATATTATTAGCTAGGGCATATATCAATGTGATTAGATTTCTGGAAATGTGTTCATATTGTATGAAATCGAAATGTATTTCCAGAAGGCAAACTCTTAAAACCATGGGTAAGATGGTGGAAGTTATAACTAAATAGACACTAGCAAGTTGTAGCATTATGAGTTGTTAGTCAAATTTGACGACTATAAGATAGATACTATGTGCAATAGCATCAGACAGTAGCTCGACCACTGTGCTATACTCAACGATGTTGTTGGTGGAGCAGCCAATATAATTCCCTTGCAATCTCACTAACTCACCATTTGGAGCAAAGATAGCCCATGCAATAGAAGATAGGTTTTGAGTACTACAAATGGTACCATCAACATAACCGATATTCAAGAGATACTAACATGTGCAAACCAAATGCAAAAGAGGGATCAACAAAAACAGTGTAAAACTCTGAAAGGACACGCTGCAAACACACTTAACACACCTATAAACAATATGTACTTAGTGAAACTAAACTTGATATCAAGCATAGTATTTTTTGAGGTACAACCCCTTTCTAGGTTGTGCAAGAGGAATTCTATCAAAATATACTAACTCGTAGGCCCCTTTTGCAAGGACTCGGTTGAAAATGTACGGACCAAGCCACATGGGTTAAAATTTTCCTAAACCTAGCTTATCAGAGTCCTATTCATATAACAAAACAAGGTTTCCTTCCGAGAAGAAACGAGGCTTGACACTTTTATCATATGTGCCTTGATGTGTCTTTTATGAGATTCATTAGTTATAGCAGCATCACGTTGGGTTTCACCTAAATGAGTCAGATGCAAAGGACTCTCCTCCTCTATGAAAGTGGAAGGAAGAAGTTCAATAGCTAGTTTCAATGATGTAATTTCACATTCAATTGGGAGGACAACTTCTAGACCATATACCAACTGAAAGGGTGTAAATATAGTAGCAATCTTGACTGAGATTCGGTATCCTCACAAAGAAGCATAAATAAGAAAATGTTAGTTCAATTTGTGGACTCCTACCATGCATTGAAGCATCGTATTAAGAACTTTGTTGATGGCCTCAACCTATCCATTAGCCCGAGGATAGTAGGGAGTGGAATTTTCATGGGAAAGTCTCAAGTTAGCAGTTAGTTCAGTCATCATGTGATTCCAAAAATGTTTTCCGTGATCCGTAACTATTGCTTGTGGACCACCAAACTGTGTTATGATGTGGTTGAAAAATAAGTGTGCGGTGATTTTGCGAGTGTTGTTAAATCTAGGCATCGTCTTGGTCCATTTAGTAAAGTAGTCAACTACGACAATAATATAACCATGTCCCTTGGACGAGTGAGGGTTACATGTCATAAAGTCAATCCCCTATTTCATAATAGGAGCAACAATGATAACGGGACACAACGGAGTGGAAGGCATGAGCCTTACGATCATATAGTTGGCACGCATGACACTTTTGGACAACGAGGATGGAGTCAAAAAAGATGGTGGGGCAGAAGTAACCAACACGTAAAATTTTCTAGGAGGTAGCATAATGAGATAAATGTCTGCCACATGCCCCCAAGTGGCATCCGTTCAATACTTTCTCGGCCTCCTCAAGTGTGAGGAACCTTTGTAAGATCATATAGATACCACGACAGTAAAGGGTGTCACTGATAATAATGTAAATTTTGGATTGGTAATAGATACGTCCCTGCTTCGAGTGAGAGGTATTAGACCAAAAAGTCTGGGTTTGGAGACAAATCAAGAAATATCCATACCATAGGTCAGATGACGAGATCAGAAATAGAGACTCATCAGGAATAGAATATTTAGATGTGTTAGTTTTAGTCTTTGCAGCCTTCCTCCAGTGATCAAACATTCTCTTACAAATTGATTTGAAGGTGTCAAGGTCAAATTTTGTCATTTCAATGAGTCTTCAAGCAAAATTTGGTCACTAGTATTAGATCTAGGGTTTGCTTTCACTCCTTTAAAAGTTGTCCAAATGTTGGTCCATGTCACCATTCAGCTGAGTGTACCATCATTTAGAGGGTTTTCATCATCATGTCAAGTTCCACTGGGTCATTTTACACCTTGTTCATGCTTTAGTTACGCCTAGGTAAGGTTCATTTCCCTTTCCTAGGGTTTTGAAGGCAATTTTTCTTGGATGGTCAAATCATCAGAAAAAATTGTATCCTAATGTTAATACACCTTCCCCTATCCTTAATGTACCTTATTAAACACTTCCCATCACTGAGATCCCTCAAATTCCTCATTTTTGCACAAACCCTAGTTTCTTGCTACAACTTGACAATTTTCTAGACTAGGCCTGTGTTTTGCCCTTTTGGCCCCCTTCCCCTCACTCAATCTTTGAAATTCCACTTTCCCCTACTCCCTAGGATCTCTCCCTACTTCCAAAAAGTTTCTCAAGAATTTAGAATCCCTTTATCCCCTTCATTTCACTTCATTTCGACAAATCCCCTGTTCCACACATCGGGATAGGTTTTACTCCAATGATGTTTCTAAGCAATAAAAGATGAATTTGGGAAAAATGAGAGAGGTTTTTGTCCAAAATAGGCCAAGGAAGAAAAAAATTCCTTCACTTTTTACACAGGTGTCATGTTTCTAGAGAAATGTCAAAAATACAGTTGCCTCGGGAGAATTGATGCACCTCTAAAGTGCCCTTGGGAAAATCAAGTTTTCTCCTAGCTTGGTTGGCCAAATGACTTACTTGATGAGTCAAATGATAAATATAAATAAATTTATTTCCAATGAGCTATCTTAAACTCAATTTGGAGTTGAGGAAGACCTTCAAAAGTTGACTGCAACAGCACTCTGCCTTTAGGCAGCCTCATTTTCACATTTTTACCAGTCTTGGGATATTTGACTTTTGACAGGGCAAATGAACTCCAAATTGAAAATTTCTAGTTGGGTTAGAAATTAGACTCAATAAACTTTCGAACGAGCTATCCCATGCCCAATTTTGACACAAGGAAGGCCTCCAAAATTCTCCTTCAAAAAGCACTACGCATTGGGTCACTGGCGTAGTGCATTGGGCTGCCCTCCACAATGCAAAAAATACACTGGCGCGACGCATAGAGAAGGCACAGCGCGTTGGGTTTGTGGCATGACGCATAGAGTTGGAAGCCTGATTTCACTCACAAAACTCTCCCAAATTGAAAAATTTTCTCAGTCTTCTTATGTTCAATTAAGTTAACATTTCTTCCATGACCAATGAATGAGTTACCTTGGTGTTTATGGTGATTTAGTGAGAAATTTTTCAAACCCTACCTCCTTGCAATTTTTCCTCAAAGGTAATTGCTGCCTAGGGTTTGTATTGACTGTTTAGCCATCAAGTCCACCTTTCTACTCCCTTGCTCCATTTTCCCTCATTTCCCTATTCCTTAAACTCACATATCCCTAAATTCACTAATCCCATATCCCAATTCCCATTTCCTAAAGTCCCAAATACAAATTCCCAAACCCTAGTCCTATACTAAAAGTTCCCAATTTTTTTTCTATAATTCCATATTCCATTAACTAAACCCTACCCCAACAGTCCCTAAATCCCTCATTGTTTCCACCCTCCACAGTCCCACATATCACTCTTTCCCTTGGTGGCAAAAGTCAAAACACATCACAGCTCACCTACTTCTCATCAAGAAACCATCCAAGAGCAGCAGGCGGACATCAAGGCCTTTTCCCTCAACTTGGAGAGGGATAAGTGGATTATAAAATATTTGGAGCAGAGAAATAAGCAGCTTGAAGATCAGCAAGCAATCATGGAGTTACAAAACATTCTGGAGAATCGCCAAGCTGCCTAAAGGAGGAGGGTGGAGCTCACTTCACTTGAGCAAGAGATCAATGCCGATCGGGAGTCTTGGCTTGAAAGAGCCAAAATCCACTTAAATAGATTGTTGTATAAGGCCAACAAGGAGAAAAACTTGTTGAGACACATGGCTTTTCATTACATGGCAAGGAACAAAGTTTGCAAGGTGAGAATCAGGAGCTTAAAGGCAAAATTGAAGAAGGCATCAAAGAGGAAAAAGGAGCATGATCAACTTTAGATATTGGCCGAGGCTTCCTTGGCCCAACATAGCTCTTGATAGAGAAGGATCAGCCCAAATTCCAAAATATTTGGGGCATTTTTTGCATTTTGGAAAATTTTGGCACAAAAAACAGGAATTTCTGCCCTATGCGCCGCACCATGTGGCGCTCGCTTTTTCTAGGAGCCTCCAAATCACAAAAACTTAGTATTTTTGGATTTGGCATGAAAAGTTATGCTTTCCTACTTATGGCAAAGAAATTTGGGCAGGTTTTGAGCCCTCAAAAAGGTAAAAAACACTCAAAAAATGACCTTTCTGCCCCTATTTTGACACACAGGAAGCAGTGTTGGGAGAACTAAGTTTTGGAGGGGAAAATGGAGGCCAAATTGAAAAAATACACTTGGGTTGGAAAGTAGATAGGAAGACCTTTCCAAAAACAACACTTGGAGTGAATTTGGACACAGGGAAGGCCTCCAAAAGTGGGTCCAAACAGGTGCAACGCATAGAAGAAAAATTGCTAGTTTGACCAAGTTTTGCTCTGTTTTTCACCCAGTTTTGGCCAGTTTGACTTTTTCACTTTCTTAATGTCAAATATGTGACGTAATTTCATTTATATTGATGGATCATGATGTAAATATGTCAAATTTTCACTTGGTTAGGTAGATTCATCAGTTTAAAAGTTGTTTGAAACTGAATGAATCAGTTCCCTTGTTTCTAGAGGCATGTTGTTTCATTGCCTGATTTCTAGTTCCTAGTTTAGAATCAGTTAGATCAGCTCCTAAACGTGTGAGCTCGACCCCTAGAGGCAAGGATGAGATATTCTTTGTCTATATTATGTATTTTTTCAGTCATTAGCATGGTTGGACTCTTGAGAAAGCCTTGAGCTTCATTGTACACTCATATTAGCATTTTGGCCAAGGAATTGAGACCAGGATTTGCAGTACTCTTTGGGATCCCTGTGGCATTTGTTTTGGTACAGTGCTCTCTTATGTGTTTGTGAATTTGTGTTATATGTATCATTTCTCTTTATTTCTTCTCAGCTAAACAAACAAGAGTGTAAGTAGAATACATTGAAATTACATTGCTCTACTTGAAGTTTGCTTTAGTGTCTTGATGTTTTTGACTATTTGGAGAGGATACATGGATTCTCTTGCCCTCTTAAAATCCTCCTCTGTCTGATTCATCCATCTCATTTGATTTAGAGTGCCAAACACAACCTCCTACCTTGCCCCATTGAGACCCCTACAAGACTGGACCTCATTCCCTGCACCCAAAATCTACCTTTCCTTAGAGCCCACAAAACATTATTTATTCAATCAAATTCCTTTACATCTATACCTTGCCTAAGATAAGTAATCAAATAAGTCATATCAAGCCTTTAGTGACCATAATTCGCTGAGATTTACTCGGAGAGAGCCCTCTCCTACCCTGGTAGGGCTAGCTACCAGGCTAAGTGTGGTTTGATGTTGGCCCTCGATCCTACCTTTTCAGCCCGAGGTAAATCTAGGCACTAACATAGTGGAAACCATACTGGGGAAGAAAAGTTTATTTGTTTGTTAGTGTTCTTTCTTTATAAACTACAGACGGAGCCTGAAGTTATGCTAGGAAGCCTTTGAACTGCACATTGCTTTGCGAGTGCATAAGTAGATAAAAGCTGCTTCAGTCAATCTTCGGTCTAGTCTTATAAGCTGAACATTTGACTTGCAAATTACCCTAGTACATGTATCAAGTTTAGATCTGATTGTTGATGGTGGACAACGATCAGACACAGCAAGGCTGAAATCATTCACCTGGCGATTCTAAATCAGTTTTGAGATCAGATCCAAGGACTCCACTGGAGGATGAACCCGACCAGTAAAAACATGAAAGGACAATATGGAAAAATCAGGTATTCAAGTTGGAATTTCATCCAAGACATTTTGTTCTTTGTTATAAATTATTTCTTCTCTTTTCCCGAGAATGTCAAGAAGGCTTTGCAAAGTATACTATGTTTGAGAAGAGATCCTTGGCCTGCATTTGATTCCTTCCCTTTGATGATTGTAAATACCAAAGATTTGCATGCCTTTGATCTTGATCAAGACCCTTTTTCTAAAGCTTGTGATGACCATCTTCAAAATGATGAACCTAAAGAGACCAAGACTGATTCTATACCTTCTGTACATACCCCTATACCTTGTAAAATTCCAGATCGATACAAGCCTATGATTTTACCTCCTATATCCCATGCTTTCCCTAAAAATCATGACCTATATCTACCAAGATTTGATGGTGAACGCGGAAACATCAATGCTGAGAGACATGTTCTGAATTTTGAGTCTTTTCTTGACCTTTTTGAAGTTGATGAAGAGGATGTCAGTATCAGGCTTTTTTGCTCTTTCTTTGCAAGGCAAAGTCAAGAGTTGGTTCAAAATCCTGCCTGATGCAAGCATCTCAAATTACCAGCAGGTCGTCAAAGTTTTCCTCGACAGGTGGGTGGTAAGACAAAACCATTTCTTGATTATAGAAGAGTATAACCAGCTGAAAAGATTACCAGGGGAGACAGTACAACAATTTTCTACCAGATTTAACCAAGTTTATTATTCGATGCCTGTTAATATAAGACCTCCTCCTGGATCTGCTCTCTTGCACTACTCAGGTGCCTTTGATCCAGAAATGGAGTTTCAGCTGAGAGAAAGGAATCTTGCAACACTTGAAGAGATGCATAACAATGCAGTAGATGTAGAGGCTCATTTGATGATCCGAAGGGCAAAGTTGAAGGAAGAAGAGATGAAAATCATAGATCCAGAGGAATCAACATCTTTAAAGGTGAAGCTTGACATTTTGGCAAGTGCAGTGGAAGAGATGATGCAAAGAATCACCACAAGGAATGAGTATAGTGTTCAAGCCCATGGCTCACTGATTGACGAAGAACAAGTTTCTCATCCAAAACATCTTCTTTCTTATCCCAGTTGTCGTAGATCTGATAATGATTGTCTTATAGATCATCTTGGAGAAGAGAGATCTGTTGATATGAAATGTATGCTTGATGATGTGTTTTATACTAATGATTTGCCTCAGTTTGATTAGTATGATGATGATTATGTTCTCCAAATAGAAACTAATCTTGTAGACAAATCACCAGCTAGTTTGTGGGAGGAAGAAGTTCAGTTTCAAAAGCTCGAATACAGTGATCAACCATTACATATCAGCTATGGAAGTGATGATGAAAGTGCAACAAATTTTGAAGTAAGTGAAGGATCTTTGCCTTTTTGTTTTGCTTCATTTCAGTTCATCAGAGACAACATTCATGCACTAAAAAATTAGTTGTCGACAAGTCTTGATTTGGACCATCTTAAGGGCCATGAAAACCTTGTTCAAGACTTCTCATATCCAGATTTGCAGCCCTCAAATACCATTGATTGTCAAGTTGCAAATGAACACTTGGAAGCTGGCACATACGATCAAATGATGCAAGATGATTCTGTACCTTTCTGTTTTGAATCATTTCAGTTTTTGAAGGAAAATTTACATAGTACATTTTCAGTAAAGGATGATCAGCTTGTAGAAAATCATGTAATCTCATCAGAGCTAATAGAAAATGTGTTGCATCAGTATTTTCAAGTTTTTCATGATCCAATAGCTGATGTGTTGGATGATGTCTGCAGTCCAAGTCCTTCTCCATTGACTACATGTGAGCTTGAAACGTGTGATGATATAAACTTGATCTGATAGCGGGTTTCTTTGTCATTTTTAGCAGGAGTCTCGTCACAAAGCTCAGATCAAAGTTTGCATTCAAGGTATGAAGAGGAGAGAAGTAATCCATTGGATGAGCTAAGTCCCAGTGTGCATGAATTTCGAGATCCTTATGCAGTGTTTTTGGAGGCGGATAGAGAATCCATATCATTCAAGGATATGTTTCTAAGTTTTCATGGGAGTTGCCTTTTAGTAGTTCTCTCTTGTTGTTCATAAGTGAGCACTTGCGGAGAATTCAAACAGCAGCCAGAATACTTACTTGGTTGCATTGGTTGTTTGATTTCACTTGATCAGGTGATGAATGAAACTGTTAGAGTAGGTTTTGATGAACAAGCTCTACTTTGAGCATCATTTCCAGTTTGTCGATTGTGTTTAAGTATCGAGTCAATTTTTAGTTGAGTGACAGTCAATTTTGTCGTCAAGTCATTAGTTTTCAGTCATGCATTTCAGCTTGAGTTTTTGACTCCATTGCCCAATGGATGAAGGCACTGTCTGCTTTCCAAAGATCTGTAGTTCTTGGCACCTCCAAGGAGCTACCATCCCCATTGGAGCCAATGTTAGTGTCAGTCTTTGCAGCCTTCCTCCAGTGATCAAACATGCTCTTACAAGGTGATTTTAAGGTGTCAAGGTCAAATTTTGTCATTTCAATGAGTCTTCAAGCAAAATTTGGTCACTAGGTATTAGATCTAGGGTTTGCTTTCACTCCTTTCAAAGTTGTCCAAATGTCAGTCCATGTCACCATTCAGCTGAGTGTACCATCATTTAGAGGGTTGTCATCATCATGTCAAGTTCCACTGTGTCATTTTACACCTTCAGTTGTGCCTAGGTAAGGTTCATTTCCCTTTCCTAGGGTTTTGAAGGCAATTTCTCTTGGATGGTCAAATCATCAGAAAAATTTGTATCCTGATGTTCATACACCTTCCCCTATCCTTAATGTACCTTATTAAACACTTCCCATCACTGATATCCCTCAAATTCCTCATTTTTGCACAAACCCTAGTTTCTTGCTACAACTTGACAATTTTCTAGACTAGGCCTGTGTTTTGCCCTTTTGGACCCCTTCCCCTCACTCAATCTTTGAAATTCCACTTTCCCCTGCTCCCTAGCATCTCTCCCTACTTCCCAAAATTTTATCAAGAATTTAGAAGCCCTTTATCCCCTTCATTTTACTTCATTTCGACAAATCCCTTGTTCCACACATCGAGATAGGTTTTACTCCAATGATGTTTCTAAGCAATAAAAGATGAATTTGGGAAAAATGGGAGAGTGTTTTGTCCAAAATAGGCAAAGGAAGAGAAAAATCCTTCACTTTTTACACAGGTGTCATGGTTTTAGAGAAATGTCAAAAATACAGTTGCCTCGGGAGAATTGATGCACCTCTGAAGTGCCTTTGGGAAAATCAAGCTTTCTCCTAGCTTGGTTGGCCAAATGACTTGCTTGATGAGTGCAATGATAACTAGACACAAAGATTTTTCCAATGCGCTATCATAAGATCAATTTGGAGTTGAGGAAGACCTTTAAAAGTTGACTGCAACAACACTCTGTCTTTAGGCAGCCTCATTTTCACATTTTGACCAGTCTTGCGAGATTTGACTTTTGACAGGGAAAATGACCTGAGAATTGAAAATTTCCAGTTGGTTTGGAAAGTAGACTCAATAACCTTTCCATCTAGCTATCCCACACCCAATTTGGACACCGATAAGGCCTCCACAATTCTCCTGCAAAAAGCGCTACGCATTGGGTCACTAGTGTGGCACAAAGAACTGGCGCGGAGCATTGGGCTGCCCTCCACAGTGCAAAAAATACACTGGTGCGGCGCATAGAGAAGGCATAGTGCGTTGGGTTTGTGGCACGGCGCATAGAGCTAGAAGCTTGATTTCACTCACAAACTCTCCCAAATTGCAAAAATTTGCTCAGTCTTCTTGTGTTCAAGTAAGTGAACATTTCTCCCATGACCAATGAATGAGTTACCTTGGTGTTTATGGTGATTTAGTGAGAAATTTTTCAAACCCTACCTCCTTGCAATTTTTCCTTGAAGGTAATTTATGCCTAGGGTTTGTATTGACTGTTTAGCCATCAAGCCCACCTTTCTACTCCCTTGCTCCATTTTCCCTCATTTCCCTATTCCTTAAACTCACATACCCCTAAATTCACTAATCCCATATCCCAATTCCCATTTCCCAAAGTCCAAAATACAAATTCCCAAACCCTAGTCCTATACTAAAAGTTTCTAAATTTTTCTCTAATTCCTTGTTCCCTTAACTAAACCCTACCCCAACAGTCCCTAAATCCCTCATTGTTTCCACCCTCCACAGTCCCACATATCACTCTTTCCCTTGGTGGCAAAAGTCAAAACACATCACAGCTCACCTACTTATCATCAAAAAACCATCCAAGAGCAGCAGGCGGACATCAAGGCCTTGTCCCTCAACTTGGAAAGGGATAAGTGGATTATAAAATACTTGGTGCAGAGAAATAAGCAGCTTGAAGATCAGCAAGCAATCATGGAGTTACAAAACATTCAGGAGAATCGCCAAGCTGCCCAAAGGAGGAGGGTGGAGCTCACTTCACTTGAGCAAGAGATCAATGCCGATCGGGAGTCTTGGCTTGAAGGAGCCAACATCCACTTAGAGAGATTGTTGGAGAAGGCCAACAAGGAGAAAAACTTGTTGAGACACATGGTTTTTCATTACATGGCGAGGAACAAAGTTTGCAATGCGAGAATCAGGGGCTTAAAGGCAAAATTGAAGAAGGCATCAAAGAGGCAAAAGGAGCATGATAAACTTCAGATATTGGCCGAGGCTTCCTTGGCCCAACATAGCTCTTGATAGAGAGGGCTCAGCCCAAATTCCAAAAAAATTGGGGCATTTTTTGCATTTTGGAAAATTTTGGCACAAAAAACAGGAATTTCTGCCCTATGCGCCGCGCCACATGGTGCTTGCTTTTGCTAGGAGCCTCCAAATCACAAAAACTCAGAATTTTTGGATTTGGCATGAAAAATTATGCTTTCCTACCTATGGAAAAGAAATTTGCGCAGGTTTTGAGCCCTCAAAAAGGTAAAAAACACTCAAAAATGACCTTTTTGCCCCTATTTTGACAGATAGGAAGCAATGTTGGGAGAACTAAGTTTTGGAGGGGAAAATGGAGGCCAAATTGAAAAATTCCACTTAGGTTGGAAAGTAGACAGGCATACCTTTCCAGAAATCACAATTGGAGTGAATTTGGACACATGGAAGGCCTCCAAAATTGGGTCCAAACAGGTGCGGCACATAGAAGAAAAATTGCCAGTTTGACCAAGTTTTGCTCTGTTTTTCACCCAGTTTTGGCTAGTTTGACTTTTTCACTTTCTTAATGTCAAATATGTGATGTAATTTTATGTATACTAATGGATCATGATGTAAATATGTCAAATTTGCACTTGGTTAGGTAGATTCATCAGTTTAAAAGTTGTTTGAAATTGAATAAATTAGTTCCCTTGTTTCTAGAGGCATGCTGTTTCATTGCCTGATTTCTAGTTCCTAGTTTAGAATCCATTGGATCAGCTCCTAAACGTTTGAGCTCAAATCATAGAGGAAAGGATGAGCTATGCTTTGTCTATATTATTTATTTTTTCAGTCATTAGCATGGTTGGACTCTTGAGAAAGCCTTGAGCTTCATTGTACACTCATATCAGCATTTTGGTTAAGGAATTGAGATCAGGATTTGTAGTACTCTTTGGGATCCCTGTGGCATTTGTTTTGGTACAATGCTCTCTTATGTCTTTGTGAATTTGTGTTATATGTATCATTTCTCTTTATTTCTTCTAAGCTAAGCAAAGAAGAGTGTAAGTAGAATACATTGAAATTACAGTGCTCTACTTGAAGTTTGCTTTAGTTTCTTGATGTTTTCGACTATTTGGAGAGGATCCATGGCTTCTCTTGCACTCTTCAGCTCCTCCTCTATCTGTTCCATCCATCTCACTTGATTTAGAGTGCCAAACACAGCTGCCTACCTTGCCCCATTGAGACCCCTACAAGACTGGACCTCATTCCCTGCACCCAAAATCTACGTTTCCTTAGACTCCACAAAAACATTATTTATTCAATCAAATTCCTTTACATCTATACCTAGCCTAAGATAAGTAATCAAATTAGTCATCTCAAGCCTTTAGTGACCATAATTCACTGAGATTGACTCGGAGAGAGCCCTCTCCTACCTTGGTAGGGCTAGCTACCGGGCTAAGCTTGGTTTGATGTTGGCCCTGGATCCTACCTTTTCAGCCTGAGGTAAATCTAGGCACTAACAAGATGTATATTTTGAATCATGGGAAAGAAGATCACACATTAGTTCCATGAAAACCAAGGATTTATTTGACTTGGATTTGATAAAATCCAGGTCAAATTCTTGTAGAATGGCGATCCATCTTGAGTACTTGCCCCACAACAATTGATGTGACAAAATGTATTTCATAGGGTTGCAATCCGAAATGATCATAGTTTCCCGAAGTAAGATGTAATGGAGAAATCTTTAGATGGATTGAACGACCACCAAAACTAACTTTTCTACTTGGGAATATCTAATTTCAGTATTGTTAAGATTCTGACTCAGATAATAAATGGGATTTTTAGTCCCTAAATTATCTTCTTGGAATAATACCATTTCTATAGTAGAAATGGCAGTTGCAAGATAGAGGAAGTAGTTGCATTGATAATCATGGGGATAAAGAAGAGATGCCCAAACTACTACATCTTTCAGGGCATCAAATGCTTTCTAAGAAACATCATCCCAATGGAAGGGAACCCCTCTTTTCAATAAGCCAGTGAATCCTTTGGATGGTTCAACATAATTAGGGATGAATATTTGTAGGAAGTTAGCTTTACCTTGTCTTTGTAATTGAATAAGAGAAGAAGGCGCAGACAAATCACCAATTGCTTGCACTTTTAGGGGATCAATACAAATTCCTTGTTTTGATATGAAAAAACCCTGAAGTCGTCTAGAGCTGGCATTAAAAACACATTTTTTTGGGTTAAGTCGAATGTTATAATTTCTAAAATGAAGAAAAATAGCCCAAAGATGCATGGGTGATCAACCCGATGTTTGGAGTGAGCAGGGAGGTCATCCAAATATGGTTAAACGATGTGTTTGATATCATGAAAAGTGTAATCCATGGCACGTTGAAACGTGGCCCCAACATTATTTAAACCGAACGAGAGTTTCCTATAGGTGAAAGTGCTCCAGGGACAGATAAAAGCAATTTTAGTTTGGTCTGCTAGGAGAATGTTGATTTGATTATAACCTGAAAATCCATCCATAAACGAATAAATTTCACAGCCAGCGCAGTCATCATAAATCTGGTTAGTAAATGGGGTGGGATAATTATCCTTTGGACATGTATGATTTACATACCCATAATCAACACACACTTGAATGGTGCCTTATTTCTTCATGACATGAACTACATTCGACACCCAATCAGTTAAAGGAATGGGGTATATAAAACCAACTCGAAGAAGATTTTCAACTTTAGCCTTAATGCCAACAACCTTCTTGGGATGGACCAGACAAAGGTGCTATCAGATAGGTTTGGCATAAGCATACATCTTAATTTCATGTACAAATTTATTTGGGTCTATACCTATCATTTCCTCGTAGGTCTAGGAAAATACATCTCAGAACTCACAAAAAAGGGCTCGATAACTCTCGATCTTAGATGGAGAAAAAGATGCTCCAATGTGTATATTTTTGGCAACACCAAGCTTAATGGAAATATCAAGAGGTATTGTTGCTTCAATATTCAAAACTTTCTTTTATAAATCGACTTCATGAATAGACACAAAATTCATAGAGAGTTCGACAAAATTGGGCGAGTATACATCAGTGAGACTATCCTCAATGGAATCAGGTAAGGAGGAATGATGGTGATGTTGGTCCCATGGTGCATCATACGACATCATGATCTTCGTGATGCTTTCATCGGTAAGGAATACACATGAGAAAGGATTGGAAGATGTACCATAATCCAATGGTCTGTCCACTGAATTAATCAAATCAAAAGAAGAAACAACACAAGTTGAATAAATGGCTTCGTAATCTAGCTCAATAGGGCTTAGTGACATTCAGTTGCCAAAAATTTGAATGTCGGTTCCATATGGTACAATCCATGGATCAACCAGGATAGTATAAGACGATATCATGTTGATATAGGCTACTAAAGATGAGCTATCATGAAGGAGAGGAGGAGGGAGTGAAAAGGTTCCCATAACGAAGAATCCTTCAACAATCCAACTCTAACATGTTGATATCACTGTAGGGTTTCCCCTACAAGAGGGACACTTTCAGTAACATGTGAATCAGAGGCGAAAAATGTGAGTTGGTGTATGGCTACAATCTCGCCTTTATGAGGAAAGGCGATCATACAATAGTCAGTCGAAACGACAACAGCCATAACATATGTCCCAATAGAAGATTGTAATTGAGAGGTTCGTCAGTAACTTCGACTTCTATGGACACAAATTTTCCCCTTAATTCAACTTGTAGGGAGTTCAAAATCCCACAAGGTTTGTAAGTTCTCCCATGAAAGGCTTTCAATGTTGTAGTCAAATGACTCAGTTGAGGAGAACCAATCGCCATCTAGAAAGACATAGACCTAATTCAAGTCAAGGCTCTCTAATCCATGATAGAACGATGAATATTCTTTCCATGGATGACGAATTGGATTATAAAAGATAATTGGGTTGGAAGCCGAGGGGTATAGTTCTCGTTAGAGAAACCAACGAGGTTGGAATCTGATGGATCCACATATTCGATAGCTAAAAGTAAAGCCTTCTTTTGGGTGGGGAAGTTTTGCAACACCTCAAGAGTCGACATAGCTGATGGAGACTGAGCCAAGTCTTCAACAATGTTATAATTCTAACTGTCTCTTACCTAAGGGTTGAAAGTAGACTTTCCCTTTGGAGGTTAATGGTCAATTCACTAGGAATCGACGACAGAGAGGGATCTGATGAGGATGGTTCTGAACTCGAAGGTTGATCAATAGATTGACCATTTAGTGGATTCAAGTTATCATAATCCTTATTCCGAGTAGCTACCAAAACATCAGATCTCAGCTTTTAGGAGGACAACATCAAAACCATGTTAGCGGAAGATGGGTCTCGTGCAATCATATGAGTCTCTTGATTAGGAAACGAGTCAGTCAACACTGCGAGAGAAGTGGAGGATTTAAGGAATTGAGTCACTTCGGCATGGTGAGGACAATCATGTGTAAAGTGTTCCTCATTGCAAATCAAGCAAGTATATTGAGGCTTTCATTTCTCATTAGAAGATTGATTTGTTTGTTTATCCTGCGAAGAGGGTTTTTCTTTTTCTTACCTTTTCCTTTCTTCTTGCTTCCCGGTTGCTGTTAAGACTTGTCTTTATGAAATGAAATGACATTTATATCGGAAGAAAAATCCATAGGAGAGTGGGATTGAGGGTTTTGAGTAGATGTGAGTGGTGTAATACCATAGGGTTTACTCGCCGTCTGTGAGATGGTAGAACCAATGATGCCATCAACAACATGAAATTCTTTACCAAGTAGAAAAGGAACAATATTCAAAGGTATCAGAGAGTTATCACCTAAAAATTGATCATCTAGCGTAATTTACTAGATGGATCAAAGTACACCATGTAAATCCAATTTTACCATAGTAAAATTGCTTTCACTGTGAGAAATTACTTAATAAACCACCTTTGTTTAAGTAATTTATAGTTAAACCCATGCAGAATAATTAATAAATCACTATTTATTGATTTTCCTTCTAAGAATAATTACATTAAACCATTGTTTATGTATCATTCCTTGTCAAATTTGATCCTAATCATGAAAAATAAACAATAAATATTATTTTTCTTAATTTACTCCTAAGAATAATAATTAATCATCTATTAATTATTATTCTTTGTTAAATTGTACTAAATTCCCTTAGAATAAATTAAACAATCTATTTGTTTTATTATTCCTTATTCTTATAAAATTCATCTGAGATAATTAAATAAATGCATTTATTTATATTGTTTCTAAATAGAATAATTCCTAATTTTTTATTTATTTTATCTTTTATTTTTAATTCTCTATATTATTAAATTTAAATTATTTTTAAATTTTTTTATTTTCTTTCTTTTTTATTATTATTATTATTGGTAATTAATTTTAAGATTTTTTTCTATGAGGTTTTTCTTTTATTTTCTTTTAATTTTTTTTTTTGATCAAGTAAGAAGAAAGACCTCTTTATAAACTTAGTCAAATTACAATAACATTCAGAACCACAACCCGTTCAGTGAGAGTCAATCAGTCATCTTGGAATTGGGAGAACTGCCAAACAAAGCATAAGGAGCCAAGAAAACCTTGGAGGGAAAGTCCATAACTCGCCATGGATCCACAAGAGGTCCCACCACAAGTCAAATTGAAAACTGACAAATGGACAAACGGACCCGATGAAAGTTAAAGCATAACACTCTAAACATTTTTCAGGTCCGACCAAAACGCACAAACAATCGCCACCATTGATGCACTGATTAAGATCCAACGGTCATCTTGGATATCAGAAGGATGAGAAACGCCATAGTTAACCACTAGATGAGGGCGATTTTCTCTCTCCTCGTTCCGCAACGTGTCGCTCAAAGAGTGGAATCGGAGCCAAACATAGAAAAACTGGAAACCATTCAGACCCTGCCTGATATACCGCTTGTGGTATTGGACCGGTTGAATCGCATAAAAACAAACACGTCCTTTTGCCATGTGTTGTCCCTTGTTCCTTCCATTGGGCAGTACCTGAGCCAATCCCATTCACCTGGATTCTCTGTCAACCACCACCTAAGCCAAAGAACGAGGGCTACCCCACCCTATGGAGCAATCCGAGTCAAACCGTTCATCATTCAATCAAAGGGGATCCAGACCTTGGAATAACCAAACCATGGCGGGTTAGACTATGTGGAGTCCTCCAACCTCCCGCTGGTCTTCAGGGTTCCTCTGATCCAACCTGTTAGTCCATAGTTCCATATCTTGGGTAGCGTGACATAGACAGTCCTCCCGCAATTTACCTTGGGGAAGCGAATCCCAAGCATACCTAGAATCCTTGTCCCTATTTGTGACTCCTTCATTCGCCAAACGATTCGCTAACATATTAGCCTTCCTTTTCACAGGAGCAAATCTGACAGTTTTAAGGGCTCACAGGTGAGAATAGATGTGGTAAAATGTTGAAAATGCAAGAAGATGATGGAGCTTAGTGAAAAGAAGTCGCCTTCACTAAGTGGGCCGCCTGGCTATTTTTCGCGCAAAGTCTATATTTTTAGACTATGTCTATTTTTAGACATATGGATCATGGTCTATGAGTTGCAGGAAGCTATTTGTGGATGATTTGTCATGTTGGTAAAAATAGATGGACTTCTATTTTTAGACATATGGTCGGAGTCTATTTTTAGACTGCCAATCTAAAAATAGAACAGTCGAATATTATTAGCTCTTAATAATATTTGGACTATAAACATTATCTTATCCTCTTGCAGCACTTCAGTTCAAGCTACGAATGTGGCACATGCAATTGCCAGAAGGAAATACGCTTTTGTTATGGGTTAGTTGAGCTATTGCATGAAGGACTTCAGTTAGAACTCAAGTGATTGAGTTTGGTGGAGTTTATGGAGTTGTGTTCAATTTGACTTAGTTGAACTAGTTGTATTTAGTCTAACTGACAAATAGACTAAGTGATGAGTGGTGTGAATTAGTTATTAATTAATTCACTAATTATTAACTCATGAATCAACTGAGGAATACATCAGTTAACTCAGTGCATGGATAGTTCAGTGGAGACAAGTGTTAGAGGTGAGTGAAAGGGAAAGATAGCTGTTAGTTGTGACTATAGTTGTGCATGTGATTTGCACAATCAATGGATTGAGTATGCCAATGAGGATTACGTAGTGCTACACTAGATTTTGCTGAAAGGTGTGGGATTGCGTGGTACAGCCAAGTAAATACGAGTTTGGATTAGCCATTCTCATCTATTCTCATGCAGGATTGCGCAGTGGAGGCAGGCAAGCAGTGGAGGAGATTTGAAGCAGCGATTGATTCAGATCTGAGTTAGTTTTTGTGTAACAGGTGGAGATAGTATTGAGTACTTGCGAGGAGTATTGTACTATGTATTGTTACATGTTCTCAATCAATATAATATACACATAGTTGGGGGTTTTCAGCTGTATGCTTTCCTCATGATATACTGTGTTGATATGTGTGATTGATGCTTCAATGTGCACATGCGATTGTTTCTTAATTCCGCAAAATTGATGATCAATGTAGAGGAGGTTATGTATTATGCATGCATTCCGCAAATAGTGTATAATTAGGATAATCTCTGTGAATAAGTGTCATATTATTCAAAATTTCTACATATATATATTTTATGTTTTATGATCTCGACATTGTTTATTTTCTATTTTTAGAATTTGTATGCAGGTAATTTCTATATAGGGTTAAAACCTACATTGAAGAAGTATTAGAAAGTGGAAATGAAAATCCTTTGACTCTCCGATTTGAAGTTCAAGATGTTTTTGAACTTGACATGGCATCTGATAGTTGATTGAAGTATTGACGTTCCACTTTAAACATCCATCCATATATATATAGACTTTATGTGCATAGAACCTGAGTGTGTTCATGATTAAGTTGCTTCATTTGCATTGAGTTTCCATCGAGCACCTTTTGATATATTTTCATAACATGATCAATTCTTGATCTAAGATATTATTTATATGATATGGGATTGCATGTATGTATTGTTGATATTTGATATTATTTTTGATGAGAAAATTTGGATGCTTCTATAGTATGAGATCTGCCATGATATCTTGGATGAGTGGTCCATAACATGCCCAAGATTGAGTACGATGTTTCTAGCATGGCTAGCTGTGAGGCAAGATCAAGAGGCTCCTGTTGATGGTGCTGGAAATCTGTTAACCAAGAGGATCTCCCCGATATGAAGTCCTAACTAGACCTCACACCGTTTGGTGTAGGAGTCCCATCTGATATAAAGGCCTAGTTTCCATAGACTTAGAGATTTGCCTTGGCTCTATTTGTTTGCACGGGAGAGTGTTACAATGGTATCTTTGAACAACAAGGTAAGTGTCCCCGGTGTGTGTGTACTGCAACTGTGTCAAGGTTCTCTTATTGCGAAAGGGGGGAGACAAGTGATCCTCTAAGTGAGAGGTAATAGTACCACCCAGGAAGAGGCACACATGAACCAAGAAGTTTTGTCCAACATCTAGTGAAATAGCCCACAGCGGATGTGGTAGCCGTTAAAACCAAAGTACAAGGAATCATCCATCCACTATCTAGTGGAATAGTCCCCAAAGGATATGATGGTTTATTGACCAATGAACGAGAAAGGTCCATCTAGTATCCTATGGAGTAGTCCACAATGATGAGATAATAGTGATAACAAATACAACACATTCCCATCAAGGTAAGCACTTAAACAACCGAACTAGTTCAACTATATTAGTACATGTGAAACAAAAATGAATTACAAATGCTCAAAGAACAGTCTTACAAACATCTACAAGTCATGTATGGAAATGTGTAGCTTTGAACAAGCTTCTGTATTAAGCAAAAGTTCCAAGACACATATTTACATCATACACCACTAGACCTAGTAGTGTGACATTGGAGCCACTCCTTGCTCCTCAAAGAAATAACTGAAACTATTTATGCTTTGTGGGAGGAGCCAAGGTTAAAATTCCTTTGCTTATACAATGAGGGGGTATATATAATCAAGGGTGATGCTTGATTCTTGTGACTCTTCAACTACCCTCACGATTGTTTAACTTCCTATGACTTTTCAACTGACTTGACTCTTCATAGTCATGTGTGTCCATTGGACTTCCACTTTACATTACATTCAATTTACAATGGACATGGATCATAGTAGTGATGTGGCCTTTGACAACTCATGACACACCTTGACATGACACTGTTGACATGGACTAGCTTGCTGAGGTGGAAATGTCAAGCCATTGTTGTTGTTGAGTGATAGATGTGTCCTTGGATGCACTTTCTCTTCTCCTCTGCATAGCTTGATGATTCAGGGTCTTCAATGATCTTTGGTCTTGGGATGTGGTTGCATGTATGTGTCCCATTTTCTTGTACTTTGTAAGCTTCTTCTTTTGTCTAGCTATAAGTGAGTCTTCTATCATGTCCACTCCATCTTCTCCTTCTTCATCATCTCGCCATGATATAATAATGTACTTGTTCTTGCAATTCACTCATGATGGGACAACATCAAATCCAAAAACTCCCTAGTTTAAGATGATGTATTTTTATCCATGGAATGAGCTTGGGATATGTGATAGGCTTAGAAAGAGGGCCCGATAACTACACATTTCACAATTCTAGTTGACAAGGAGTGATACTGGTCACTAAGATTGTGAAGAGTGCAACTCAGGCTTGGATAAGTAACTCGTGAGCATAATCATCATTGCTGTGGGAAAATTGTCAAAGGCCACTCGGAGACAGGATTGCGTAGTTGAGATCATCCATGGCAGTTGCAAAGTGGGACACTGGGGGACAGTTCTTTGCAGTTCTTGGAGGTAAGGTAGGCTTGGATCTCTACACATTGTGGGGTTATAGTAGGCAGGGAGGAGGCTTGATGATTGATCTTGCAAATTGCATAGTTTAGGTCAGGATTGAGGAAGCTACTACGTAATTCTAGGGAGGAAGGCAATGTATTGAGCTCTGGAATTGCACAGTGCAACTACCCTAGGGGATAGTGACTACACACTACACACTTCTAGAAAATAGACCAACATCACTAAGGGCTGAGACTACGTAATGTACAGCTAAGTCAGGGTCCCGTGAAAGATAGTTGTCCGGTTAGAAGGATTTTCAAGAAAATGGCTAATGGTGGGAGGCAGATGAACTTGACATTGTGATCACACACTTAGAATAATTAGACATAACAACATAGAACACCAGAACACCAAGACAAAGCATTACCGTTTGTGAGAATTTTTAGAACTAAAAGCAACACTTGAGATAAACTTTAGGATGATCGTGATGAAACTTGTGCAACAATGCTTAAAACTTTGTGTATGAGTGCGACAGGTGTTTACATGGCTAGGAAAACTTGTATACACAAAGACTAACCTTTGAGGTCACTAGAAAGGCTCACAAACGTGACATAACAACCAAACATTCCAAAAGGCGATAGTTGATCCAACAAGTGAAAGAGAACAAGACACATGGAATGACTTTCAGTGCTTGCAACCATGCATTTTATTGAAGACATAATGATATGAAAATGATAAGAGATCCTTCATGCTACACTAAGAGGTGTATTTCAAAAATATGTGCTTTGTTTTCCATACGTACCCTCCAAAGGGTTATACATTAGATGGAGTCTTCATGTGTTCTTGATATTCTATCCTACCTTGGGTTCCTTGGTCTCCTTATCTTTCTCCTCAGCTCCTTGAGAGTCATATAAAATGTCATCCTTATTCATGGCCACTGAACAACACAATTTTGTAGTTTAAGCATGCAGTGACTTCTACAGTATATGGCCCTGGGAGGACACATCTGCGCAATTTTAGGATGCAAGGTGGATTGGGCAGCTGAGATGCCTGAGGGACAAAACTACGCAGTTTCTGGAGACAGCGGGTTTCGCCTAAGGGAAGGAAACTGGAGGAAACCAATGCACAGTTTTGGATGCCAAGGGAGGTTGGGCTTTCTATGCATTTTGCATTTCAAGTAGGCAAGGGAAAAATCTTGAGGGTTGTAGATGTGAAGTGCGCAGTTGTAGAAAGCTGGATGAGGCTAGGTTGCTAGGAAAACTTTGGAATTTGGTTAAGTGTGGGATCGATGGAATCGATGTACACAATGATAGAACTTGACTATGATCACATACTTGAACACTTAGTGACACAACATATACCATCTAGAACATATAAAAACATACTTTGCTTAATGCAACAACTTTTGCGACAACTTACGACAAGTGTGGCTCCAATGATAGAATTTGAAAGGAAAAAGGTGACACTTGCAAAAGAGTGCATGAAATGAGTGTGAAACATGTCTATGTGATGAGGACAAACCATTCTCACAAATATTTCCCCTTGAAGCAAAACAAACTTCCATTTGCATGAAAAGTGATAATCCCCATGCCCAAAGATGACACATACTATATAAAATTAAAAGTATGAACGACCCTTAAGATCGAAGAGGGGAGCTTGAGATCATAAACTTACCAATAAATGACTAGGGAATAATTGATCATAGGATCCATAGTAGGCTCCGAAATTTAAGTGTAGGCCAAAATTTTGGACGGTGTTGTAGCCATTACAACACTTGGCAACACACTAGTTGAATAACAACTTCTCTGTCTTGGTTCATTTTAGTGTAGGGCCTTGGTCCTTTAGGGAGTATTGATTCACTGTGAAAATTACTTTGTCTTCTCCACTTAGCCCATGGGTAGACATGGTCCCCTTTGTACACAACATAAGATTCAGATAGACCACAATGTTTCAAATTAGGAAGGGTAGTTTAGCTCGTGAGCTTAAGATTTTCAAAGTATAGTTCTTCATCTTTGGTGTTTCTCTGCTGCCAACAGGCTTGTATAGTACCCCAATAGAGTTACATAGGAACACAAACATTTATTCACTACCAGTGAGCCTAGAGAGTACTTCGTGGAGTTGCCCGCTTCACCTCTCTATGCAGGAAGCCTTTCTCTTCTTTCCGCTTAATTTATTTTTGAAAGAGAATTGTGCATCGACACTTATTTATTTTTGGGGTGAAAGAGGGATCCCGACTTATTGAGAGAAGGAGAGGTTTTTCCTTTAGAGAAGCATATAAAGACCTTTGATTTAAATTTTATCATTTAGATTTTCCCCTTCTCCATTTCTACTAGTTGGATAAGCTTGAAAACACCAAAGCATAAAACTAAGTATAGGCATGAGGTTCCCAAAATGGACACAGGTTCATGGTTGGACCAAATCGCTCCTTACGGACAGATCGTATTTTCCGTCAAAACTTCATCACCAAAAGATACAACCAATTACAAGGAAGTTAGACATAGGACTGGACAAATGTTGAAGTGTTACAAGGCTCTTTGAACTTCAGCCACATACACACTTGGAAGCCAAACAAGTCCAGGCACAACACTTATTCATGTAATTAAAACAAAAAGAAAGCTGAACAAGGAAGGAAACAAAGCAAAAATAAAGAAGACACTAAATCAGGAAACCAAAGTGTTTAGTCAATTTAATGTCTTAATTTCTCTACATAACTTATCAATCTGGGTATCGTAAACTGATGAAGTGTGGTGTACCATATGTGCTTAGTTTACCTTTTTCTTACTTCGTCATTTTATAGTTTATGTTGTTTTTGGGGTTTGTTCTTGTTGGTTCCCTAAAGTATTTAATGCAAATGGAAATCCTATTCTAAGGTCTTAAGAATAATTTTAAAGGTCAAGTATGGATGTAGATTTCAAGACA
>APFE030554294.1:68572-88492 GCA_000404065.3 Pinus taeda | reverse complement strand
TTATGTATATGCATATATATGGAAGATACGCATATGCATGGAAGAAGTGTATATGCACAACCTCCATATATGCTCAATTTTCGTATATGCGCAACTTCAGCCACATATATGAGTGGAAGAGAGACTCGCCCTCCTTTAGATCTTTGGGCTCAATATTCTTGACCTTAGTGGTGGAAACGGTGGCACTAGGTTCTACATCAATAATATGCTTCCCCTTTTCATTCCCCTTATCAGCTTCTGGCTCAAAGTTGGAACATGCATATGAATCTGACGATTTTAGCTCAGCCACTAATGACTACTTAGTGCAACACTCATTTGTTGTGGGTGGGGCTCTTAGGGCTTATGCTCTGGAAAATTTAACGATAGCTAGATCATGCTTATGCATCTTCCCGTAGTGTTGCAATTCCTGGTTATAAAGTGGGAAGTCTCATTTTTTTCTTCTTCTGTGGGGACGAGATCTTTGCATTAGATCTTGTTTTTTGTAGCTTGTGTCCACATCCTTGTGTTCCCAAAAGACAAAGATTTCATACAGGAATTGATTGCAGGGAAAACACAGTGTTCGACAAGCTTGACAATGTCTTCTATGGGATTCATTGTGAAGCTTACTTCAGAGAGTTGATGGTGACAAGATCATAGAGCACTATTGGTTGTTCCTGCAAAGCCTTAAGAAATTGACTCTATGTCTTGTTGAAACCAAAATACAGTCCACATATCTGGTCTCAAGTCGCGACAATTGGTCAAAGAAATACATACAATTGTTGAATGCAATGTAATTGTGCTCCATTACTAGCCCTTTTGTAGTCCTATTTGTTTGAGCAGGGAAATTTTTCATTCCATTTCAATCTTAGTTGCAGTAGTTTCTTTTACATGTAGCGATGGAATATCGCAAGCCACACTTTGACTAGTGTTTAAGAGAAAGTGGCAGCTTCATCTTTTTGGAAAGAAACATATGGTTGATAGTTTTACTGAAATCATTTATCACTGTTGCATCCACACATAGAGAGTTAAGTGACTACAGAATTTTGAGCTTAAGTGATTGCTTTGTTTTAGAGCTATTAGTGGTGATATGAATATAGTATCAATTGCGTGTGTTATATTGTAAAAGACCAGTTAATGAACAAAGAAACATAGTTAAGTTAATGGTTCTCAACATTCTTTGGTGCCAAGAGAACACATCGTTGACCCTGTTATGTGAGTTTGTAGTATGTTGATGGGCCTTGTTGTGCTTCAGACTTCAAGAGCACCAATTATAGGTTATAGTATGAGATCCTTGTTTGTTAGTAAATTCAAGTTGTTTGATCAACTTCTACACACATTCAGTATCCAGGCTACCTTCCTAACAACTGAGAGATAACCAAAAGTGAAATATCTGACAGACGGAGGTAGGTCACAAAGTGGTTCATTACTTAAAAAAAAATTTCGCAGAAGACCCAATGAGTCGAGCATGCCAATATTATTGATCTTACAAGTTCTTTAATGATGGTCAGAGATAGTTGTATCTTAAATGAGTCAAGTGGGAAGCTCAAACATTGTGGTGGAGAAAGAGTGTAGTCTGTGAAGTTTCGTAGTGTGTAGAAGTGCAAGTGAAGACCATATCAAATAGACGTGACTTATATGTGAACTCTAATTTATGATTCTTATTTGTAATGTAAGCATTAAGGGAGGGACTTAGAGATAATGCTTACATGATAAGTTTAGAGTTAGTTTGGGATTCGATTGAGAGAATATCTCAATCTCAATATTTATATTTGGAATTAGTTGGATCTACTTCCAACTATAAATATGTATCACATATGTGATTGAATGAGTGAAAAAAAAAAAACAATTTTTGTCGTGTATTCTGATTTCTTTGTCTCTCAAAGACCAAAAAAGTTCATTTTTATGAAGGATGTCCCATTTAAAAGCCATGTTGTTTAATATCAACTAAAAAAAAAACAAAACAAAACAAAACAAAAAAAACTTTGTTGAACATTTTAGTTTCATAGTATTTCCCACAACAATTCAATAGTTTGTCCCTTTTTTTTCTTAGCAAATTCTTTATAACCACTTTTAAATACTTTTAAAACCATTTATTAAACTAACATAAACTTATTATTAAATTAACATATGTATTAAAACATAAATACAGATACAATGATTATTAGTCCCTACCAAGGCACGACTCTATTAATCGATTTTCCTCTTCAGCACTATTAGTTTATCATTGACCAATGCAACTTATAATGGTTAACTTTGAAAAATAAATATTTAGTTTTCAATATTATTAAAATAAATATTTTTACGCATTTGATTGAACCATAACTTAAAGGTATTATTGTTTGCACAATACAGTGTCATGTGAATAACTGCCTCACATATTTTATGCCATAATTTTGGATATAGGTACAATATTCATGCCATGACATTTAGATATTAGTGTAATAATTTTTTATTTAAGCTTTGGACGCAAACAATCCAAAAAAAACTCATACTTAGAATAGTAACATTTATCATGAGTTACTTCTTACCATAGTTTAAGTAAACCTTTGCATACAAGAGTTACTTCCCACCATTATTTATGTTTTCTTTATGTAGGAGTAAAATTGTTTATGTCTAGACTTACTAGTGGTTACTATCCATCAAAACTCAAAATTTCTGTAAGTCCTTGTAGCAAAGAAAGAAATTAATTTATCCACTTCACATCTCAATAAATTAGATCATGCCAAAGCAAGATTTGGCTCTTAACCACTATTGATTTAGCATTGAGCAATGTTGGTTATAATTTTTTATACTAATTTTCCTAGAAAATATTTTTTAACTTAAGTGACAAGCCCACCAGACGTAGAATAAAATGTGATAGGGTGTTATATTAAAGCACTCCTTAGTGTAAATGTCACACCCCCTGGAAAAAAATCCCGCCAACGTAGAATAGACGGTGACATGTGTTTTGTGCGCACTCTGTGGTGTAAATATCATGAGTTCCAAACTCCCTAGACAAATAAGCATTGGTGTAAATGTCACTAATTTGAAACTCCCTAAAAAAAAATCCAACCATGCTAAGAGTTAGTGTAGCATAGAACATTTTTTTATAAACATATAGATGATCGCATATTGTCTTTTTTATGGATTCATAGTGTATACTTTATAAAGATTTATATCAAATTTAAATTATTTTATTTTATGTTATATATTAATTCCTTTATATTAAATTGCATTTATAATATTAATATATATATATATATATATTATATTTAATATATATTATATATATATTATATAAGAGAGGAGAGAGAGAGAGAGAGAGAGAGAGAGAGAGAGGAAGGAGAGAAGATTTGTTTTTCTCAATGTTAAATGATTTATGTGTTTTATTTTTAAATGTTTAATTATTATTATTTTTATATAATATTATGTTATATGATAATTAGTTTCCCAACTATATTGTAAAACAATTTACTATTCTTAGTCATTTTATTAACACAAAGATAGTGGCATAGTATAATTTAGAGACTTGATCTAACATTGTTCCTGTTTTTGCAATTCACTCATGACGAGACGAAATCAAATCCAAAACCTCCTAGCCTAAGATGATGCATTGTTATCCATGGATTGGGCCCAAGATAGATGACAATATGGGAAGAGGGCCCTTCAACTGCGCATTGTGTAGTTCTAGGTGACATGGATGGAGATTGGTCACTGAGACTGCACAGAACATAGCTCAGGCTTGGGTTGAGGAACTCTTAAGCACAATATTCACTGTCGGGAAAAGTTGTGTAGAGGCCATTGGGAGGCAGGATTGCGTAGTTGAGATCATCAATGACAGCTGCAACGTGACACCCAAGGAGGTAGGTCTGTGCATTTTTCTGAGGGAGGATAGGACACGGCAGCACAGGGACCAGATAAGACAATTTTGTGCATCTTTTGGGAGCAGCGAGTCCTGACTGAAGGAGGACACTAGGGGACACCTTCGCGCAGTTTTGGGAGGTAAAGCAAGCTCAGGTTGTTGCACATTCTGGGGTTCTAGCTGGAAATGAGGAGACTTCATGACTGATCCAGAGAAATGCGCAGTTCAGATCAGACTTGAGGCAGCTTCTGCGCAATTTTTGGAAGGAAGGCAGGCTTCTAACCTCTGGGATTGCGTAGTGCAATTGTCCTGGAGGACAGTCTCTACGCAATGTGTCATTCTAGTCAGTAGAGCAGCATCACTGAGGGTTGAGATTGTGTAGTACAGCTAAGTTGGGTTTCGGTGAAGTGGAGTTGTCCGGTCAGAAGGATTTTCAAGAAAATGGCTAAGTGTGGGAGGCAAGTGAACTTTTGAGTAACTTGACATTCTAATCAGACACTTAGCATACTTCGACGACACGACAAGATAGACCATCGATCAACAAGATAAATCATTTTCCTCTATGAGACTGTCTAGAACTAAAAGTGACAAGTGAGACACTCGAGATAGACCTTAGGACGACTGTGATGACACTTTTGTGAGAGTACTTAAAACTTTGTGTATGAATGTGACAAATGTTTACATGGTTAGGACAAATTGTATACATAAAGACCAACCTTTGGGGTCACTAGAAAGGCTTGCAAACATGACATAACAACCAAAAATGCCAAAATATGAAAATTGATCCAATAAGTGAAAGAGAGAAAGACACTTAGGGGAAACACATGGAATGAATGCTAGTGCTTGCTACCATGCATGTCATTGAAGACATAATTATATGACAATGATAAGCGATCCTTCAAGCTACACTAAGAGGCGTATTTCAAAAGATGTGATTTTTTTCCATACCTACCCTTCAAAGGGTTAAGCATTAAATGGAGTCTTCATGTGATCCTGATCTTCTATCATACTTTGGGTTCCTTGTTTTTCTTATCTTTCTTCTTATCTCCTTAAGAGTCACCTAGCATGTCATCCTTCTTCATGGCCACTGAGAGACACAATTTCACAGTTTAAGAAGGCAATGATTATTGCGGGATAAGGCCTTGGGAGGACACATCTATCCAGATTCAGTGGGTAGTGGGTTTTGCAAGATGAGGAATTGGGAGGACACATCTTCATAGTTTCAAGTTGCAAGGCAAACTGGGCAACTAAGATGCCTAAAGGAAAAAACTATGCAGTTTTTGGAGATAGTGGGTTCTGGATGAGGGAAGAACAACGGAGTAAACCACTCTGCAGTTTTGGATGCTAAGGGAGGATGGGCTTTCTGCGCATTGTGCAGTTCGAGAAGGCAAGTGAGAAATCTCGAGGGTTGTAGATGCGAAGTGCAGAGTTCAAGAAAGTTGGATGAGGCTAGGTTGCTAGGGAAACTCTAGAATTTAGTTAAGTGTGGGATCAAGAGAACTAATGTGAACAGTGATATAACTTGACTATGATCACACACTTGAACACTTAGTGACACAACATCGACCATCCATAACATATAAAAACATACTTCGCTTAATGCAACAACCTTTACGGTAGCTTACGACAAGTGCGGGTCCGATGATAGAATTTGGGAGGATAAAGGTGACACTTGTGTAAGAGTGCGTGGAATGAGTGCGAAACATGTATATGTGATGAGGAGAAATCATTCTCACAAATATTTCCCCTTTAAGCAAAACAAACTTCCCTTTGCATGAAAAGCGATAATCCTCATGCCCAAAGATGACACATACTATATAAAGATAAAAGCATGAATGACTCTTAAGATCGAAGAGGGGAGCTTGAGATCATCATCTTACCAATAAGTGACTTTGGAATGATCAATCATAGGATCCACAGTAGGCTCCGAACCTTAAGTGTAGGCCGAAATTTTAGCATAGGTTCCCCAAAAGAGTCGACATCAACATAAGTATTTGTGACAGGGAACTGTTTACCTCTATTTCATTGGGATTGGGCTATTTTGTGATCCATTTGTTTACTTCTATTTCGAGACCAAAGGTTCAAACTCATATTACTCTTTTATTTCTTGTTTGTAGGTCGAAAATGGCCTGTGTAGTCCAAAAAACTGGGCTCAAAATCATCCTTGAACTTAGGTTGCAACTCAACATGTTGAAACCCTACTTTCTTTTCCATGTTACGGGTTATCTGAGAAGGTGTGGAATTGGGAGTTTTACCCATTGTTTCCTCACATAAATCTGATTCATCTGAATGATAAAGGTTATCAAGGCTCGAATTATCACAACCCTGAGACACAGAGGGTTCTAAAGTATCTTCTCGAGAATTAATTGAAACCCTAGGAGGTATTACTTCTATTTCATTGGCATGAGGGTTTTCAAAACCATTACAAAGAAGAAACAAGCTCTAGGATTCCCCAAACTTATCCAAATGATTTTTAACAAGTGTGCATATTAACCCATGGTGGAACAGGGAGTGCTTAGGAATTTTGTGATCCCTTTGATAAAAATTATCCATTTTCGAAAGGTTTTTATGTAGATAAAATGGAAGTTTTAACATAAAACCCATAAACACCACCAAAAGATCTATGTGATATAGAAACACAAGGTCGTATCGACCCTCGTAGGTAAATAATTTCCTAATGAAGTAAACTAAATCCTTGCATTTATTTTATAGGAAGTGAACATACATACCTTTTACACTGTAGGTGGTAGCCTTCGAGACTATAAATTATTGCCAAGGGATATTCTATACCAAGCAGTTCTATGACCCATTTTCGCCCTGAATGGAACAATTAGTTACCTCAACGATAAATATTTCATCAACCAATATTTCAATATATCCAATTTTGGATTACAACAATTTTAAGTGGAGGAAAAATCCTTAACTACATCGTCATTATTTCCCTAAAATGCCTCAATAAAATTCCATCATTAAACTTCCTAAAATAGAGGGAGGTACCCATCATAGGCTTTGACAATATCATTTTTGAGAGGACCTATTCTAACCATAGGGGCCATTGTAAGATGGGAGGTGGAAAACATAGGTATTTTCATGCACTAGAAAGAGCACAAAAGATGGGCATGGTTTCATGAAACCAAACCCTAATCTCGAATGATAAAGCACAAGCAAAGAGTCAAGACTCGAATACCGAGTATGTGGGAATAAAACCATAAGTTCGGGATAACACACTAGCAGATAGGACTGGTAGTACTGGACTAAACTGATATCAATCCATATCAATAATAAATGACAAGGCTTGAGGCCTTTTGATCATATGACAAATGTCCAGGTGTTAAAACATATAGTTTCCAAATTGGATGAGTAAATCCATATCATCGCATAAACCTATGATTCATTTGACACCATACCCTGTCGCATGGATATACATGACCTATTGTTGTCAAGTGTTAACTATATGAATTATGTCCTATCCATCGTATATGTGTATAAAGATTTATCCCATTACATATATAATTATGAAAAGAATTGTTGTTCATAATGTTAGGTTACACCACCTTTGGCTGTAATAACAACCACCACAACATATGTATCAAGACTAATAGCGCTAGGTGATTTTAAATAACTCAAGGTTATACATTTATGAGAGAACATGGAGTATTAAATGCATTGTAAAATATCCTAATAAAGTCCAAAATAAATACCTAAATCATTCATATTCCAAAACCATATAACATATAGAAATACCATATCGTAAGTATAAGTTCAATCCATAGTTAGAGCAACGTAAATGTGTAAGAGTAATATTCAAAAAATCAGGTTTATATGTGGACTTTACCAAATAGATCTCTAATATTATCAAGTTTTCTCATAAAAAACAAAAGGAATGTGATGCCTATAACTGCATGATTATGATGTTGCATAAGTTTATCTAGGTAGCAAAAGACATAGATCAACCAATTGATATTAAGATTTAGGATATTCCTTAGTAAGTTCTTTCAATATCATCATTAGAATCATAGAGCCAGTGAAAAGAGGATTATGTCAAAGTTTAAAACCAAATTACCACAATCATTACACAGAAATAAAAAAATCTACTTGAAAAAGAATAAAATAAAATGAGTCATCATTCCAGACCACTACGAGAAAACAACAAGTTTAAAAACATAAAAAGAAAAAATAGAAAGAGGGACCAATTTCATTCCAAAAATGTAAGGGGAGTTTGTTGGGTGGCCAACACCATCCTGCCAACTAGGAATGTTTATCTAATTTCCTAGCCCATGGAACCTTCATAGGTTCCCTAGTCCTCTGAGCGCAAGTCCAATAAAAGTTGTCATAGTGTGCCTATAAAAAATATCAAATACTCTCCAACCACAAAAAAAAATCAATATCACAACCAAAACTAATTCCTCAGATCTCCTTCCTTCCTTTCTCGTTCAATTCTTTCCTCCAATGCCAAAAAAATAAAGACCAAAGATCCCCCTTCTCCTCTCATCATCCTTCCCTTTATGTATCCCCCACTCATTCACCTCAACAACCTACCAATAAGGGCATGAATACCCCTCCATACTTTTAATTTAATGACCTTGCTTTTCCCCCATATATATTATCTTAAAATAATTTTGGAGGTAACTTGTCAAACTTTGGGAAATTAAATAATAATAAAATATTAATATTAAGTCATATCAGTAATAGATTCACAAGAATCTAATATGTTAATATTAATAATTATATATCAATATAACTTAATAATTATAGGCCAAGATTTTTAAACGCTATCCAAAATTAGTCATTAATCAAGCTTAACCATTTATTTAATCATCTAACATTTTAAACTTAGGATACTAGTGAATTCATGCAAGGTGTGGGTATGTAGCTAGGCAATTTATTTATAATTTTCAAATAGGTTTAACACAGGTGCGAGTACTAGTGTATTCGTGCAAGGTGTGGGTATGTATCACATTCATTGAGCTAACACATATTCAAATTTAATATGTATTGCTCATAAAAGCTAGAAGATATACGAGAAATCTGATCACATGCATCGAGCTTTACTAGGTACTTACACCGAATCAAGACCCTATCTTTCTCCAGCGTCACATCGAAGACTAATTCATAAATAACTAGCGCTTTATAATGGGTATTGCAAGAAACCCTACAACAAAAAACTCGACAAAATTAAAACTAGCAAAGATTGGTGATTTGATGTCAAAGAAACACTAGTGGCACGAAAAGTCTCACAATTTGAAAATGATGGCATGCTAAATGTGCACGTACTTGTAGATTGGGACTACTTTTTAAACCCTTCAGGCCTTTTAAAAGCTTATTTTACACCATCGTTGGGATTCAATCTTTGGTTGTGCAGATACAGTTAGTGTTTTAGATTCTTTGAACGTTTTATGCCTCTCTCCATTTGCTTCTCTTTTTCCTTGAGCAATTGAAAGGGATAGTAGGAAACCAAGTGCACTACCCCTCATCGAGTCCTTATCATTCCAAATTCAATGATGTAGTATATGTTCAACATTTTGGCATCCCATCATCCATCATCGACGTCGGGGAGGGCTTTGATCTACTTGAATGGCTAGAAAAGAAGAGGGTGGCCTTAGTGGTACTTGTGTCATTCTACAACGAGGCAATTCTATTGAGAGAGTGAGCTTGCAAGTTGGCTCTTGGCTTGGAGGTGAGTAGGCTCCCAAGTTTCTCTGGTAGCTACATTGTCTATAGTTTGTGGACAATCCCTAATGTTTCCTTCCCATGGGGTTCAAGACTGGTACCCATGACCAAGGGAAGATGGTTTGAAGTTGGGTGCTACAGGTGTAGATCATCTCACACCCATCAATGGGTATCTAGGCCATGAAGGGTGGAGCTCTATAGGAATAACCATGGGATGGTGGGTCTGCAGAGAATTAAGAGTGGTACTCTGGACAAGCTTTTTATTACAAAATTCAAAATTCAAATCAATGATGTATATGATGGTATGGGATGGGACGTCAGACACTTGGCGAGTGAAAACATCGAGGCAACGAGAGTGGTGCAAACAAAATTGTTGTTTGGATGCCTAATAGATAGATGGAAATGGGATCATGAATACGACATTGACACAAATACTAAACGCTAGAAATGTCGAAAATACGACACATCAGATCAATGATAAATCCAAAATGTAGCATAAATAGACTACGCCTTGGAAAACCCTTGAGACACCTACAAATAATAATTTATATGCTATTATCTCATTTTTTTTTAGTTTAATACATATAATATACACCATCATGGTTCTTACAAAAATGAATATAGCCATAATCATGTTATATTATAAACATGTTACATTAAATATATGGAAAGTTGTTCCCTATAATTTGTATGTTAAAAAAAAAACTAATTGACACATAAATATGGATAAAACATGAAACCATATTACATTAAATATGGGAAGTGATTGACCAAAACTTTCTTAAACCTAAAACATTGACATTTATGAATTTGTGTAAAACCTAAAATAAAAGAGTTGACAAAAAAATGACAGTCGTCAGCGCACAGTTGAAATTCATTTCCAATGGTGGACGAAAAAACATAAATCCAAGAACTTGATTTGTTTCAATCAATCAAAAATCATAGCCTTTGCACCATTCTACAACTCTCGTATTATTCGAGAAGTCCTCGAAATCAAGAAGAACCCTAATAATTTTAATATGGAGGATAGTTACAAACTCAACCATTCCTAGAAACCCGTCATCCACCATCTCACCCAATGACTCTTGTTCCGATCCCCCTCCCAAGTGCCTCTTTTTAACTTTTTATGCTTCCCTTTATCTGAAATGTTTTGGTCTTCTTATATCATTCTTAACATTATCTAATATCAATAAATTCTTATGTGCTTCATCATCTTATTTGATATTAATCTCTATCTCCTTTTATTAATTATATTTTATTTTTATTTTTTGTTTTAATTCTTAGCATCTTTATTTCTCTAGCCATATTGTGTTGAAATATGGCAACAAGAATATTCCAATTTAATTTGTCCTTGAACTAAATTGTGAATTAAAATTGAATTTAGCCTTAACAACTACTTGGAAATAATTAATTAATTCATTTTGAATTAATTAGTTGGAGAAATTCAAGTTAGAAGTCTTTCTGAAGTCATGCAAGAGTTATCCCTTAAATTGAGATAAGATTGACTTATCCCTTAAATTAAGGAGATAACATTGAGTTATATTTGAGTTGTAATTAGTTAACTCAGTTACTGAGTTAAGTCCAGTTAAATTAGTTCCAAACTGTTTGAGGAATTAATAGTGAGTTAGCAGTCAGTTGATGCATGCATGCATCTAACTAGTGCTACTCCAATTAACTGAAGATTCCCTCATCAGATTCTCATGCATGTCTATTCTAAGAAACACCCGGTTGAGATTAATGTTCAAGGATAGTGTACTATCAGTTGCATGTGGATAAAACCAATGCATGCAGTCAAGAAGTTGATCCTTGAGGATTGCACAGTTTTGGAGGATCAATGTTCCACTTGGTAGGAAGTTTTCCACTTGGTAACAGGAGGATCACCTAGGAGAAATAGCGCAAGGAAATAGGAGCTTGGAGGGCCGAGAGGAAGGCATGTGGGAAGCCAAGATTGCCTGTGAGAATCTGTGAGGATTGTACTGAGAGCTAGCTAGCTGTGAGAGCTAAGGCTTTGTATGATTCCTATGTATTTCCACTGTATGGTGACACAATAGTGTGGGGTTTTTATCTGAGGATTTCCCCAAAGTATTTTCATGTGTATTGTGCATTGATTCTTCTTCTTCTAGTTATATTGTTCAACTTGATCTTTAAGCTTATGCAAATCGATAGTAGAATTAGATTATAGTATTCTGCTTTGATTTATATTGCATTATGGAGTTAACCTACAAGCAGGTTTTCTACATGGTCTCATAGCGAGATTTGTAAAGAATTTCTACATGGTGTCAGAGTCGTGAACTGTATATTGAGAAGATAATTCGAAGTTTGAAGTTTGGAGTTGCAGGTGCAAATCGAATTCATATCATACTTTAAGGTTGGCCAATGGCATTCTATGGCTTGAGACTCGAGTATGCCTTGGAAGGTAGCTCGAATTACATAGCATGGAAAGATAGAATGGAGACTATATTAGAAGACAATGGCTTGAAGGAATTCATTGATCAATAAATCCCAAAGCTAGCTTCAACCAATGCACAAGAGTTGGCTGAGTGGAAGAAGTGTGTGGTGAAGGCGAGACGGATCATCCTTGAGGGAGTTCAAGACCATATTGTCTCGAGTCTCCATGGGAAGGATACTCCATTTTTAATGTGGAAGACATTGAAGGACCTCTACCAAAACAGTAGCGACTAGAGGAAATTGGCACTCAAGGATAAGCTTCGAAGAATCAAGATGGAGAAGGGCGATACTATTTCCACATATATGAACAAGCTCACCACCTACAAAGATGAGCTTAGAAGTGTGAGAATAACTATTGTCGATGATGATATGGTGAGCCTCGCTCTCCTTGGCCTTCCAAAGAGTTGGAATAGCTACCAGGACTCTGTGAATGGAAGGGAGAAACTATCGAATTGGGAATGACTGTGGTTAGATCTAATGCAGGAGGAGATCAGGAGGAGCAGAAGAGATGGTTCTTCATCCAAGGATGATGATGAAGAAAATATGGCCTTAGCAAGTAAGGCAAAGAAAGGGAAGGGGAAGGCTTCCTTTTCCAAAACGAATTCTTCTCATGGAGGGAAGAAGGGTGACAACTCTAAAGTGAGATGCTTTAATTGTCACGAGATGGGACATTATGCGACTAATTTCCCATCGAATAAGTCCAAGAATGGATCCTCAGAAGGATCGGAAGGTGAGGAATTAGCCTCTCAATTCGAAATGGACTTTACCCTCATCGTATGCATGGTGTCATCGATGATGGGTTGTGTCCGGTATCTTGACAGTGGAGCCTCATTCCACATGACCGGTGATAAAAATTTATTTAGTGCCTTGGAGGAGAAAGACCTCAAGATGCGCATGGAGATGGGTGACGGAGAAAAGTATAGTGTTTCAGGAGTGGGCACGGTTGCTTTTCAGAGGGAGCATGGAGCTCCTATCACCTTTTCAGATGTGAAGTATGTGCCTGGACTAAAGAAGAACTTGGTATCGATCGCGATATTGGAGGACAAAGGCTACAATGTTATCTTCAATAAAGGAAAAGCATTCCTAAGACACATAGCCACGGGTCAGACCAAGAGGATAGGGATTCGGATGAAGAATCTCTATAAACTAAAGGTAGATGATTGTGCAACATTGAGTACGAAAGAAGAATTGGTGCAAAGTCAAGATATTGGCGAGTTGTGGCACAGGCAGTTGGGCCATTTTCATCATGGGGCATTGAAGATAATGTAGCAGATACCTACAGGAATTCCCAAAGGTAAACTTGAGCAAGTTGACACATGCAAAGGTTGTACCTTGGGAAAGCACACCAAGTATTCCTTTCATGATCGAGACAGTCGAGCAAAGGCTATCTTAGAGTGATTTCATACTGATTTTTGTGGACCATTCTCAATGACATCCACAGCAAAGCAAAGGTATTTTGTGATTTTCATTGATGACTATTCTAGTAAATGTTGGATTTATTTCATGCAGAAGAAGGACCAAACCTTCACAAAGTTTTGTGTGTTCAAATCTTTGGTCGAGAAAGAGTCAGGGAAGAAGATCAAGGCCTTGAGAAGTGACAATGGTGGAGAATATGTCTCTCAAACGTTTAAGGACTTATGTGCAGCAGAAGGAATTAAACGGGAGTTGATGGCACCTCATAACCTACAGTAGAATGGGGTGGACGAGAGGAAGAACAGAACTATTGTAGGGGCAGCACGGGCAATGCTGCATGACCAAGGCCTACCACTTCACTTGTGGGCTAAGGCATGCAACACATCGGTCTATTTGTAGAATAAAAGCCCGCATCGCATACTTGGGATGAAGACACCAGAGGAATATTTCTCTGATAAGAGACCAGATATGGGTCACTTCAGGATCTTTGGCTCATCAGTATATTTCCATGTGACAAAGGATGCACAGAAGAAGCTTGATCCGACAGCAAATTTGGGGATACTTGTGGGGTACACTGATACACCTCACAACTATCGGGTGTACTTGCCTACCAGCCGAAGGACAGTGGTTCGCAGAGATCTCAAATTTGATGAGAAGAAGGCCATGCAAGTTTCTCTTGAGAGGGAGCTCCAACTACAGGTTGTGGAGGAACTGTTTGTTCCTAAGGAGGAGGATCCTTAGACTGATGCGGAGCAGCCGCATGCAGAGGTTCCAGGAGTGGAGACATCCACTCAAGCAGAGTCTTCCAAAGATGGACAGAAGCACATAAGAGAAGCTAACAGATTGTTGAAGGATGTGAGAGAGAATGTGGGAGCACCATCTTCTCAGTGCAGACAAAGGAGGTCGCCTGAGAGGTACACTGGATACATGGCCCTTACTAGGGAATGTGTTGAGACCGAGCCATCTTCCTTTGAGGAAGCAGTGCAACAGCTGATTTGAGTTGATGCTATGGTGGAGAAGTATGACTTTGTAGTTCATAACAGTGTTTGGGATGTGGTTCCGAGACCGAAGAACAAGTTAGTTGTGAGTTCCCGTTGGCTTTCCAAGGTAAAGAAAGTTGTTGATGATGGGAGGATCATGTTGCTGCAGTATAATTCCTTTATTGTTGAGAGGGAGTGTTGAAATGTCGCAACAAGAATATTCCAATTTAATTTGTCCTTGAATTAAATTGTGAATTAAAATCGAATTTAGTCTTAACATCTACTTGGAAATAATTAATTAAGTTATTTTGCCTTAATTAGTTGAATAAATTCAAGTTAGAAGTCTTTCTGAAGTCATGCAACAGTTATCCCTTAAATTAAGAAGATAAGCCTTTAATTAAGGAGATAAGATTGAGTTATATTTGAGTTGTAATTAGTTAACCTAGTCTACTGAGTTAAGTCCAGTTAAATTAGTTCTAAATTGTTTGAGGAACTAATAGAGAGTTAAAAATTAGTTGATGCATGCATGCACTCAACTAGTGTACTCCAGTTAACTGAAGATTCCCTCATCAGAAACTCATGCATGTCTATTCTGAGAAAGACCCAGTTGAGATTAAAGTCAATGACAATGTGCTATCAATTGCACATGTTTTCTTATAAAGAAAACTCATGCATGCAGTCAAGGCATCATTCCTTGAGGATTGTGCAATTTTGACAGTGTGTGAGATCAGGTGATCATCCAGTGGGTAGAAGAGGTTTTCCACTTGGTTGAAGAAGAATCATCCCATAGGAATTGCGCAAGGAAATAGGAGCTTGGAGGGCAGAGAGGAAGGCTTGAGAGAAGCCAGGATTGCCTGTGAGAATCTATGAGGATTGTACTGAGAGCTGGCTAGCTGTGAGAGCTAAGGCTTTGTATAATCTCTATGTATTTCCACCTTGTATGATAATACAAATAGTGGAGTTTTTAGCTGAGGCTTTCCCAAAGTATTTTCATGTGTATTGTGCGATTGATTCTTCTTCTTCTGGTTATATTGTTCATCTCGATCTTTAAGCTTCCGCAAATTGATAGTAGAATTAGGTTATAGTACTCTTGTTTGATTTATAATGGATTATCAGGTTAACCTGCACTAAATTTTCTACAAGTATTGTAATGCGCCTTGGCTTCTCCAATGCACGGAGCTAGTTCATCTCTTTAGAGGAGCAGGTGGATGTGGTTGTAACATTCCACTGTTGGGGCTAGCAGGTTTACATGGATGTATTGTATGATTAGAACTCACTTCTTTATAGAATAAGAGCTAGCATGTTTTCATGCCTATGTTTTTATTGTAGTTGGATTGTTCTGGTTGCTGGAGCAATGTATGTTGTTTAACTTATGTATTTGTGTATGAATTGTTTCATATGCATTTATATGAATCTTGTTGCAGATGCATTGTTGGTTTAACCATCACTTTGGATTTCCAGCTGACTTTCTTTCCAGCGTGTGAGGCATCTTCGCTCGTGTGTTTCCTTCCCATCTGGGTACTATTATAGGTTTCCAAGGGGTGCACTCATCTCAACCCACATGTGTTAGAACCTCCCATGCACCTTCCTTGACTCATTTCAGTGGTCACACCCTTACTACCAACAGAGTTATCTTACTTTTTTTTGTGTGAAATCGCGGTCAAGGAATTTCTTTACGACTCACTGTTGGGACTCCTACACCAAATGGTCTGAGGTCTAATTGGGAATTCTTACTAGGGAGATCCCCTTGACATGTTGGCAGGTCCAGCACCGTCAAAATTTTTGGCACTAGAAGGAGGGCCTGATGACAAGTTGTGCCCTCTCATCTAGTTTTGAAACTTTGCATACCTTTCATGGATTCTTGCACTCTTCTCCCTCCGTGATGTTTTTCGAATCGTGAAGATGTCTCCATCACGGGGGAGTTTTTCGATCTCTTAACCACTTACACTTGTGATGGTGAAGACGAAGTGGCATGGCCTGAGTACTTACATGACTTTCTTTCCATGCTTCATGAGGAAGATGGGTGTTCTGACGAACAGGCCAGCTTGTTGCTCGCACACACACTTCGCGAATATCCATGTCGATGGTTGTTTAGCCTACCAACTGACAACGTGCACTCACTTGAGCACTTTTGTGATCTTATTGAAGACATATTCTATCATTTTAATCCATACAATCTTGACCATAAACTATTATAGCAGTGGAAGGCTTCGCATGAATTGGTTATTGGTTTTTGGCAGTGCTTTTGTGGCTTGTAGTTTCAAGCTCTGAGGAGCTAGATGAAATTTGCCTATCTTTGGGATCGGTTCAAGTATTACCTTAAGAAATATGCCCATCCTAAAAAGAATCTTGAGATCAAGCCTCGCTCAAAATTCTTCACTGATGGAGTTGTGCAATCTCATGTGGATGTGGTCACTGTCTCAACTGATTGTCCACATTCCTCTCATTCAACATCTCCACCACTGCCAAGTGATGTTGAGGATTATGCTCACACACTTGATTAGCTTTCACATCCTCCTAACATCACTTCACTCAATTTTCACATAGATTTGGTTGTGAGTCCTTCGAGTTCTCATATGCATTATGTTTTATGACCTTCGTCTTCTCACTCGAGTGTTCCTCCGGATGATGTTGTCTTGTGTCTGTCCATTCTGGACTCTTCACTTGTTGTGAACGAGGAACAACCCATTGACGAAGTTGGTGTTACACAACCAAAATTCATTGTAATTCATGAAGAGTATGAGTTGGAGCTTGAGTGTCAACACTCGGCAAAGGATGACTCCCTTCTGTCTCAGTGCCCTCTGTTCTTTCCCAACATCTTTGGTGAACCTGCCATCCATGATTTCGCATGTGTGTCTTCATCCATGGATGCACCCATTGTTGATCACTCATAGGAAACACTGGATGATGTCCATCATTCGACAACAGAGAGGATAAGTCATTCGTTGAAAATCCACTTGACCTTTCATCTATCTTTTCCGGAAACACAGAGGATGAGTTTGTTCAATTTTCATCTACCCCTCTATTTGATTCATCTTATCATGAGGATGTTGATGAAATTATTGATTTTTCTGATCGTGGCAGTTGTGATCCATTTGTTTCCATATTTGATCACGATCATGACCTTATCATAGTTGATCTCTCAAATCCATCAGTTTATGATATTTCATGATGAAGTTGAAACACCCAAGACTGTTGAGGCACTTCAGCCCAAGCTGATGGTTATGTCAGGTCCTTTCTCTCTTAGGGTTAGTCTTACTTCCAATCATGAAAATGTTCAATCACCCAAGGCTCTTGATCACTCATCTGTATGCATTGAAGATCCATCTCACACACAGATCATACTTCCACTCGAACTGCACAATCCCACCGCTCAGGCATTGGAGGAAGCTTACATTGCAAGCACTCATTCGTGACGCAAGTTGTCTTTATTTCTTTCGTTTTCTTAGATGTCATAGTCAAGAGTGTGCTTATGCTTCAAAGTTTTACACATTGTCACACAGTATCATGATAAATCCACAGACTGCTTGTCATCCACTTGTACTAACTTATGTCCTGTGGGCAATTTAAAACACGAAGTGTGGTTGTCTTCATTGTTATATATTTCTTGCTTGTTGGTTCTATAGAAATTTTGAATAATATGACACTTATTCACAGAGATTATCCCGATTATACACTACTACGGAATACATGCATAATACATAACCTCCTCTACGTTGATCATCAATTTTGCGGAATCAAGAAACATTAACATGCGCACATAGAAGCATCAATCACACATATCAACACAGTATTTTCCCGGGGAAAGAATCTCGCTAAAAACCCCAACTATATGTATATTATATTGATTGAGAACATGTAACAATACATAGTACAATACTTCTCACAAGTACTCAGTACTATATCCACCTGTTACACACAATACAACTCAGATCTAATCTCCAAATCTCCTCCGCTACTTGCCTACCTCCACTACACAATACCTGTTGAGAATGGATTATAATGGCTCAAGAAAACTCGTATTTACTTGGAAAAATCACGTGAGCACTAGCTACAATTTCCCTTGGCCTCATTGGCATTACTGAATCCCATGCATGTGCAAATCTCATGCACAACTGATAGTCACAACTCACCATTTCACTTACCTCTAACACTTGTCTCCACTGAACTGTCCATGCACTGAGTTAACTGATGTATTCTTCAATTGCATTATGAGTTAATAATTAGTGAATTAATTAATAACTAATTCACACAACTCGTCACTTAGTCTATTGGCCAGTTAGACTAAATACAACTAGTTCAACTAAGTCAAACTGAACACAACTCCATTAACTGCTCTTCTAACTCCACACAACTCAACCACTTCAGTTCTAACTAAAGTCCCTCATGCAATAACTTAGTCAACCCATAGGTAACCACATGATTCCTTTAGGCAGTTGCATGTGCCACATCTGTAGCTCCAATTGAAGTGCTCCAAGAGAATAAGATAAAGTTTAGAGTCCAAATATTACTAAGGGCTAATAATATTTGATTGTTTCTATTTTTACCTGGCAGTCTAAAAATAGACTCTGATCACACCGTTGTGAACCAAAAATAGAAGTAAATCTATTTTTCCCAACATGACCAATCATCCATAAACAACATCCTGCAACTCATAGACCATGATCCATATTTCTAAAAATAGACATAGTCTAAAAATAGACTTTGCGCCACAATTTGCCTACGGGCCCACTTAGTGAAGGCGAATCCTTTCCACTAAGCTCCATCATCATGTTGCATTTTCAACACTCCCTCTCAACAAGATATGGATTATCTACAATCCCTATCCTGTAATTCTGGAATGTTCTGCATGCAACACATCTGCCCGGTCTACTTGCTCCAACAACACTTGGAATAAAAACACTCCCAACTGACCCCTCTATTGGGCTTGGAACATACTCTGATGCTGAAGCTCTACCTGTTGCTGACAATTGCTCCCTCTCTGACATTTGCGCTACTGCAAAATATCCATGCATCTTGCACCATTGCACATCTCTCTGTGCCACCTAGCACTATGCAAAACACTTGTGCCTCTCTCATTGCTGCAGCCTGCTAGCTATGCGTTGTCCTGGGATTCCCTGCACTGTTGCGCTCTCTGTCACTCCATCCGCGTCTATCTCTACCCAATCAGTCAGTTCCTCCTACTCCACATCAGGGATCCTATAGCAAGGTCTCATCCAAGAGGTTGGGTACCTCAAGGATCCCGCCCCTCCTCCTTGGGACGATCACTCTATATCGCCCCACCTCCTACTTGAAAGTATGGCTGCATGTGATCCCTCAGCCCACCTGGCTTGAAGTTTCCCTCTACTGGAGGTCTCTGCATGAGTAGATGTCTCTACTCGATCTCCACTTAGATTCCCTTGTTGTGGTTGCTCCACAACCTCCTGAAGTTGCTGCATCAATCGTGGCTCCTCCACAATCGTCTAAGACTTCTTCTGGCTCTACATGTTGAGAGGTAATATACCCTCCCTCTCAACCACCAAGTCTCCATCAGTTGCCTTGTTTCTCAAGACTTAGCATGCATCTTGAACCTCAAGAGCATACCGGTTC
>APFE030554294.1:54480-67743 GCA_000404065.3 Pinus taeda | reverse complement strand
GCATAATGGCCCAACTCATGACAACAAAAGCATCTCACCTTTGACTTGTCAACCTTCTTCCCATCATTGGAAGAACTAGATTCAAAAAGAGAAACCTTCTCCTTCCCCTTCTTCACCTTACTCGCTAAGGCACAGTTCTCCTCATCATGCATAGATGAAGAACTGTCTCTGGTGCTCCGCCTGATCTCCTCTTGCACAAGATTTGACCAAAGTCTCTCCCATCCTGGAAATTTCTCCTAACCATTGACAGAGTCCTGATAGGAATGCCAACTCTTCGGAAGACCAAGGAGAGCCAAGCTCACCGAGTCCTCATCATCGACAGTCACCCCCACACTTCCCAGCTCATCCCGGCATTGGGTGAAATTCGTGAGATACTGGGGCATACTGTCTCCATTCTCACACTTAGATGTTTCTGATTTTATCCTTGAGCATCATTCCACCAGCTCAAAACTCAACCGCTTCTGATCTAAAATTCGTGAGAACAAAGTATTTCTTGTACAGAGATCGACTGTATGGGCATTCACCGAATATCTCACCTTCCAAAAGAAGGATGAATCTAGAAGGTACCTAGCCCGATTACAGACTCTATTTGAAGAAATAAAACGTAGTTACTTCCTGAATAATAGATCTGATGATCAATCCTCGCTTTGATATCCTGTAGAAATATCTTCTACAAATCAACCAGCTCTGATACCATGTAGAAATTTTGAATAATATGACACTTATTCACAGAGATTATCCCAATTATACACTATTGTAGAATACATGCATAATACATAACCTCCTCTACGTTGATCATCAATTTTGCGGAATCAAGAAACATTAACATGCGCACATAGAAGCATCAATCGCACATATCAACACAGTATTTTCCCAGGGAAAGCATCTCACTAAAAAACCCAACTATCTGTATATTATATTTATTGAGAACATGTAACAATACATAGTACAATACTTCTCATAAGTACCCAGTACTATCTCCACCTATTACACATAATACAACTCAGATCTGATCTCCAAATCTCCTCCGCTGCTTGCCTGCCTCCACTACACAATACCTGCTGAGAATGGATGATAATGGCTCAAGAAAACTCATATTTACTTGGCAAAATCACGTGAGCACAAGCTACAATTTCCCTTGGCCTCATTGGCATTACTCAATCCCATGCATGTGCAAATCTCATGCACAACTGATAGTCACAACTCACCCTTTCACTTACCTCTAACACTTGTCTCCATTGAACTGTCCATGCAATGAGTTAACTGATGTATTCTTCAGTTGCATTATGAGTTAATAATTAGTGAATTAGTTAATAACTAATTCACACAACTCATCACTTAGTCTATTGGCCAGTTAGACTAAATACAACTAGTTCAACTAAGTCAAACTGAACACAACTCCATTAACTGCTCATCTAACTCCACAGAACTCAACCACTTGAGTTCTAACTGAAGTCCTTCATGCAATAACTCAGTCAACCCATAGGTAACCATGTGATTCCTTGGCAGTTGCATGTGCCACATCTGTAGCTCCAACTGAAGTGCTCCAAGAGAATAAGATAAAGTTTAGAGTCCAAATATTACTAAGGGCTAATAATATTTGACTGTTTCTATTTTTACCTGGCAGTCTAAAAATAGACTCTGATAACACCGTTGTGAACCACAAATAGAAGTCCATCTATTTTTCCCAACATGACCAATCATCCATAAACAGCATCCTGCAACTCATAGACCATGATCCATATGTCTAAAAATAGACTTTGTGCCATAATTTGCCTGCGGGCCCACTTAGTGAAGGCGACTCCTTTCCACTAAGCTCCATCATCTTGTTGCATTTTCAACAGGTTCACACAACTAGGTTTCTCACGAATGAATCCTTCACCAACATGGGTCAACCAATGCATCGGTGGCTGCATTGGAAATATCACTTCACGTGATCAAGCCCATGTACCATTAATGTAGGAGTAGGAGTAGTCTTTGCTTTCAATTACATTGCTTGCATGCTTGTTTTCTTACTTGTTTTGTTTGTTTGTTTGTTTGCTTGATTGTTTGCTTACTCATTTTTCCTTCACTTTTGCTTCTGCTCTTGCTTTTCTTTGTTGTTTGTTAGTTCACTTGTTTCATTTAGTTCACTCGTTTTGTTCATTGGTTAGTTTTGCATGAAACCACGTATGACTCTTGAAATAAGTTGGGTGAAGTACAGGAGGGCCTGTACAACTATCACTACTTGGTTATCTATCATCTTACCTCTATATGAAGAGCTTGTTACTTTTAGTCCATGATACGTCGAAGGAAAATACATACTGTTCAAAGTGAACCTTGGTGAAAACACAATGCTTGCGCGCTAACTAGTGTCACCTTCTCTAGTCGGTTTTTTTGGGTTAACCCATGTCAACTCAGTCAAGTAGAGTAAGGTGAGGTGGAAAACTTTAACAGGCACGTTAGAGATACAATAAACTAATTCTCTACTAGAACATCCTCTTCTACTTTCAATAAGTTGGGATCCCTCTTCCGCCTCTAAAATGAATAAGTGTTATGCACAGTTGAAAATGAAAAATTCAAAAAATTCAAAAAATTCAAAATGAAAGATGAATAAGGCAAAAGAAGAGAAAGGCTTCCTGCATAGGTACGTGATTCAAGTAACTCCATCGGGATACTGACCAGGCTCATTGGCAGCGAAGCCATGCTTGTGTTCCTATTGACTCCACCAAGGTATTGTCCAGGTCTGCTCGCAGTGGAGCAACACTAGAGATGAAACTAAGACTTTGACGACTATGTTGCTTGTGCACCTATATACCCCTCAACCCCAATCGAAACAACTGTGTTTCCTTGATTTGGAATGTGTGTCAATCAACCAAGGGCTTGGCAGATACTACATCTTACAATCAAGCTAGTGTGAAACCAAGATGAGCTAAGAACTAAACAATACTTCAAGGGGTGTTAGACTTGATTTTCATGAACAATGTCCATTTAGAGAGTTAGAGTTCTACCAATGTGTCGCTAAATTTTGTAGTAGCTACAACCACCATCCAAAATTTTTCTGTAGCCTCATTTTGCAGCCTCCCTACCAACCTTTCACATCACCTTCTCTTACTTCGTCAAGTACACAAGGTTCAATTTTTTGCTTGCACAAAGACAGTCTATCGATCATAGCTTGATCCATTTCCCTCACAGGTTGTTCACCCAAACTTGGTCCAGTTGCAGGCTAAGAAGCTTCCTAAAGAAATTGTGCATTTCTGGAGGGAAACCAACCTTCCCTCCAGAAATTGCACAATCCTGCCTGGCAGCCTATTAGGCTCCAATATTGCGTAATTCTACTAGTCAACACTCCCAACAGGAATTCTGCAATTTTCCTTAGCAGGGCTGCTCAGCCCAGAATTTGCGCAAATATGAGCAGCAATCAGTTGCTCTGCCCAAAAATTGTGCAAACCTCCAAGGAAATCAGCCCATCTCCCAGCAAGAAATGTGCATTTTTCTCAAGCAGTTGAGCAGCTGCATGCATGAGCAGTTTGGTTGACCACTTCCACCAAGGACTAAGGAAACTTGACTTGCATCCATGCATGACTTTATTTTTCCTGGAATAGCAAAAGGCAACATGCAAAAGGCATCCCATGATTCAGGGAGCTATTTTTAACAGTCAGGGGTTACATGCAAAGTTGTTTTAGAAACTTCCCTCCAAATGTCGTTTTTTCCCAGATTTGTGGCATACGCGTCATGAGTCCAAACTTATTTATTCGACGCATCAAAGCTCATTCTTTCACATCAATCTTGGAGTTCTAACATCCCACAACACATCCATGACTCTTTGACACATTTGGCTCAGTTATTCATGAGTAAGTGGCCTCAACTTGTCTTTTTCAGCATTTCTGTCGTTGTTTGTGTATTCGCTTGTGTAATTGTTGTTTGCTTGATTTCTTTGAATTCTTATTGTTGTTTACATGTATACTATCTTGTTCTAGCTCTATTTCAGTTTTAGTTTCTATCTCACTGATGTCGCATGCATGAAAATGTTTTGCACGAACGTTCGTCAATCCAACGAATCGCTTCACCCACATGCATGTTGATCTATTTTCTGAATCTTTTATTCATGTTTGCATGCAATGTCAATCACTTATGCTATCACTTAGTGGTGCTATGCATTCACTGTCTTATTTTCTTTCATCGGCGAGTCGGGCCAACCTTGGCCCAGTGTCTGCCTTCACTCAGAAAAAATTGTGCAATCTGGGGAAGGAAGGCTCTACCTTCCTCCCCAAAAATGCACATTTCTACCCAACACTATCCTCCAGGACTGTTTTGCAGATTTTTTAGGGACAGTGACTGCTGGCCCAAAAAATTGTGCAATGCAGTCACTCAGCCTGCAATCACTCCCAACTGGAATTGCGCATTACGCAATCCTAGTAGCCAGCAACCAGTATGGATTACGCATTGCGCAGATCCAACATCCAGTCTTGCTTCCCAAACAACCCAGACTGCCTTTTGTGCAGTTCTGGCAGCTAGTCACCTAGCCTCCGAGAATAAATTGCGCAATCTTGCTCATCAGTTTCCCAGGTATGTGTTGTGTCATCCCCCGAATTTGCTTTGTTTTTGTTGATAGATTTCTTGCCATGCATGTTGCTTGTTTCCAGATCTTTCAGGTGTTCATCTATCTCAATGGCTTCCAAGAGAACGAGATCATAAGACATTGATGGAATTGCAGCTGGAGCTGCAGTTGAGTGAGTGTCCTCTAGTCTGCTGATCTATGAAGATACAAAGTTGTATCTAGATAAGGACATCAAACTAAAGTGGTAAGAGGTCAAATGAAACATTTACAGGCACTTTTGGGGAAGACCTCAAAGACCATCAAGTGTATGTGAACATTCACAAGTCTTTCTTGTACTGGATTGCATGCAGATACCCCATTTTCCCATGTGCGGACATGATACATTGGATCGTCTCTCACACTGGTCCCGAGATTATGACCCTGAGCAGTGCCAGTGGTATGAATCTTGCGACCTACAAGGCACGAGATTATGATGAGATGTATCAAATGTCAAATCCCGTGACTGTTGTGAAGACTCCATTCAGCTTACCCAACAGCAGTGCTAACTCCAGAGACATTCTGAAGGACTGGGTAAAGGAGCCAGCTCGATTCAGGATGACACCCAACCAGATCTACAAGATGAAGATACTGAGGAAGGCGTACCAATACTTGGTCATATTTTCATGTCGACTGTATGGCCAAGCAAGCATTGAAACCTTTCCACAGAGTTGGGTGATCGCACTAGACCAACTGGACAGAGAAGAAAAACCATGTAACTGGTCCAACATACTGGCTGATCAGCTGAAGGAGCAAGTAACTAAGGCTTGACAGTCACCCGGAGGCATGCATACAGATATTTACATGTCCGCCGACATCTTAGATGCAGTCTGTGCCCGAAAGGAGTTCCCGGGCTTGGAGTGGGCATGGTCACCGGCGAAGACTGTTGTAAACACATATTTCAAGTTGTTGTCTGAATTCATCTTCAAAGGAGTAATCACATGACTGCCCGATCATTTTGTCACCCCAGTGTACAAGATGATATTCAAACAGGATCCACCCCGCTTGTCAAAGGAAGAAATGGAGGCATTAATAGGCATTGCAGATTGGTATGCCTCATCGTTCGACACTTTCATCCAAATGTCCAGTGCGAGGAAGCCTTCGCATGTTCTACCAAATTTTTCCTTGGATGTACTTGTCATGCAAGAAGTAGCATATCACATCTCGATGAATTGAAATCTAGACTACATCGGAAGAAGAAGGCACCTTGGCCCACTCTTTCATTGCGGATTGGGTTATATGAGATCCAGAGTATCAAGCAAGTGAATTTCGAAGCATAACAGATGAATAAGAACCTGTAATCCATATTTCACCATTGTCCTTAACTTTATCAAATCATGCCTCCAAAAGATAAAGGACTAGAAGAACCTATGAGTCATCCGATCCACCCTCCCATTGATTTTCACCACATCCCTTTGGGAGACAGAGACTATAACATGAAAATCTCCGTGAATTTGATCATTTTGAGATGTATTGTTGGCTTGAGGACATGTTTATTGATAAATCTGATGATATTCAACTATGGGAGTCCAATTTTCCCCACTATATCTTTCCTCGTACCCACAACACCCATGAATTCATTAGGAAGTGTCATGCTTGATATCTACCCAGCCAAAGAGCTATTATTGCCCACAGTGGAGAAATTTTTTTCACTATCACTCCTCAAGCTATAGACCAAATGATGCAAGCCCCTACAATAGAGAATGCCACTCCTTTTTCCCACGAAGCACTAGTTGAATTGTATCGGAATATGGACTTTCATAGAAGAGCCAAAACCCTTGAACTTTTCTTGACTGAAGATGCCCCATTACGCAAGAAAAATCCTCCCTATCCATCCTCCATTTTCCCTGAGAGAGCTAAGAAAATCATCACAATCATCTCCTACCTCCTTGGCTATTACTCAGATCAGTGGGTAGATGAGGAAATTATAGGATTTCTTTCCATTTTCTCTACAGATTCCAAGCCTTCCATCTTGTTTAACTTCAACCAATTTCTTGCAGATTCTATCCATGAGAAGTTTATCAAATTCCAGACTAAGGAAGTATTTAAATATACTTTTGTGTTAGTTTATATGTTTTTAAATTTTCAGGGAGACAACCTCAAGCTTGCCTTACAAAAACTGGATGTAGAAGGAAATCAACAGTCAGTAATCTTCTAGACTACGATGGTAATGAAGGAACAAAAGGAATTTTCATACAAGAAATTCATAGAGATGTTTTTACATCCAGCACACAGTCTCCTAAGAAACAGGACAGAGCCAAGGATCAGCGAAGAAATTAGGAAAGTTTTGTAGCTATTAGACCAAGTCCAGATAGGGGATTGGTACCTTTATCAGAATTACATAGAGCTGAGAGTATTTTGGTGTGATCTTGCCCCTTAGAAGCTGCCAAAATTCCTCCAAATGAGGATTTTTGCTCTAGAATACATCAGGAAAATGCTCAATATGGATGAGATCCACTTTGTAGCTACTAAGAAGAAATCCCAATTCAAAATCAAAACTCAAATAGGACCTTTCATTTGCAAGAATAGGGTAGTAGGGGAAGAGGCAAATAAAATATTGAAAGAGATGCATTTCAGCCTCAGTTTCACCTGGTCATATAATCCATTGGGGTTCATCTCCAAGTTGAGGGTAGAAAACAAGTCTACTGCTTATTTCCACACAACCAAACCAGAGATTGAAAAGTATAAAAACCAATTAGAATGGACTAAGAACATCCTACAAGAGGCAGAGGAAAACTTGGTGTCATCTTCAATAGTACAGACTCTTATCGCAAAGGAGAAAACAACAAAGAGGAGCAGGGAAGAAGTCACCTTCACTGACTGAGATTTCTAGTGAAGGCTTTAAAATCATGTACAAAAAGAAGGCCAAGCTGCATTCTAAATAGGCCTACACAAGGATTCATAGAAAGAGAACATTATCACTACTAAAGAACCAATTTTTTCCTCATTAGTGGGTGATCAGACTACCCTTTCTCCCACTACCTCCACAACTTCACAAGATCAACAATAGATTATGCAGACTAACACATCTACCATAGGGGAGATAGAAAAGAGTATATTTGAAATTTTCAAGGAGATTAAAGTGAGGAATGAGGCCTTGAAGATCAACACATACACTTAGTTCTAGAAGCAAACTTCCAGTTCTCAAAGTAGGTTGTTGTCAACCTTTGATTTAGAGAAAGGTAAAATGAAAATGGCATTCCTCCAAGCACAGATTACCCAACCCAATGTAGCATCAGACTACAAGAAGACATCATTTGAATTTGATGTGAAAGGCATACATCCCATTGACCAAATGGAGATGCACAAGTAGATTGGGCAGATGATTTCATCTACTCTCACTAACATGCTATGAGTTTGTCTAAATTGCAAGTTACATTGGCCAATGTTCAATCACAATTGAAGATGGAGAAGGTCTCTGCACTTGCCAAAGACACAAGGATCAAAGCTTTGGAGGACTTGGTGATCAAAGTAGGTTATGATCATGCAAATATCGATGTTGTAGAAGAGCTCATGAGGAAAGAGAATACAAACATAGCAGCATTAAGGAAACAGTTGAAGTTACCAGCCACAGAAGATCCTTTGGCCAAGGACAGTAAAGAAACAGAGACACAAAAGGCAGATATGATGAAACTCATCATGGAGCAAAGTGCAGAGTTGAAGCAAATGGAGATAGAGATGGAAAAGATAATAAAAAAAGGAGCAAGCTTCCAAAATGGTTGTTGTCCCTTTGGAAGCACTCCCTATCAAAGCAATTCCTATAGCTACATCTTCTACAACAAAAACAGGGGTTGTTGTAGATCAGTTGGCAAATGCAGTGCAAAACAAGTCTCTCGAGACTTAAGAAATCAAAATATTGCAGGCTGAAGTCAATATTCTTTAAGATCGAAAGACAAAGAATGAGACTTTCTGTGCAGAAGAGCTACAGAGAGCTCAAAACCAAATAAAATTATGGAGGAAATCAGCAACTGAGTCCTCCATTGGCCACACATTGGCCCAAGTCAAAGAGATTATGTGGAACAACATCATTAAGGCAATGGATGAAATCTAGCCTTGTATCCAAATTATATTTGAGCAGAAAGAGTTGATGGAGAAAGCCAAGCGGGCCATTTCCACTATCAACAATGAATTGGGAGAAATGCCTACCACAACCAACCACATCATCAAATTTATCAACTCTAAAAACAAATATGAATTGGATGATCTAGGAGTAGATGACGGAATAGAATAAATTATAAGTAAATAAAGTTCTGACAAAGAAGAACTTGGTTGTGCAGCTGACAGAGAAATGTCACACTTTGGAGGTAGCAGTTAACAGGTTTTTCACCAAAATAGAAGCATTAAATAAGAAGGGCGTGCCTTCTTTATTTGTAATCAACGACACGCCGATGACTAGGGAAGATTATATGAATAAGCTCAAAGACATTGCAAAGGATACGACCAAGTCTTCCCACATCAAAGGTGCCATGATAGGGAGAGCTTTTTATGAAGCTATCGGTAATATGAGTTTCATTCAACATGAGATAAAACACATTTTTGTAGTAAAACCCACATTCTCTCAATATACCGAGGTAGATGAGATCTGCCGTAGAGTAACAAAAATTTCCATTCCAGATGAAGAATGGTGGGATAAACTGTGTGAATTCTAGGATTAAAGAAAGGGTTAGCTTCACAAGCGCAACACACAAATAGAGGCCACTTAGCAACTTCTCTCCACCAAAGCAGTGCCCGATGTCCAAATCACTTTGCCAATTCACTCCTTGTGGTCGCATTATTTCATTTCTGTTGGTCTGAAGTTAATAATAGAATGCCATGTCAATGAGGCATTTATAGTAATATGTTTTGCAAATTTTGTTTAAATGCTTCATTCAGTCAAAGTATTGAGGGTCGACCCTTGATCATTGTAACTCCTTTTATCAAAGCATTGTACTTTTCCATGTTGTTGGAGCATCATTAATAAAAAGACTCTTTGTAGGAGACTTGTGTTGCGATATACTGGTGATGTTTTCTTACTGTAATTGTGTTTCCATTGTTATTCTGTGTCTGTTTATGATCTGAAATCTAATTGTAAAATAGGAGATGTGAAAAATAAGATATGTTATTGAGCACCTTATTTGGACCGTGTTTACAATCTGTATGTTTTCTTCTGAAGTCTAATTGAGAAATTTTTTAATTCTTTTCAATCACTACCGAATCACCTCTTTTCTCCATTCCATAATTCAATTTAAAGATCCAGTAAATGTAACTAGCTTGCCTTGTGATTACTCCTTTGAACTTTTGATCCAGCATCCAACTTAATTTGACTCCATAGCCCAATGGAAAGAAAGTATTTTGATCAGTTCAACCAACCAACCAATCAAACAAATTCAAACAAACAACCAAGCATAATCATCACTAGCATAAAATCAACTTAAAACCAAGCTAAATCATAAAGAGAGATCCCTCTATGAAGCTGGAAGGGCTAGATCCCAGCTTCAAAAGTGGTTTTGATGTTGTCTAATGTATTTATTCCGACAACCTCAAAACTACATAATGATAACACTTGATGCCATAATTTATTTACTTTGTAGCCTCGACAGTAAACTATGCTCCAGGCTAAGCTCATATTTGAGCTTGAGAAACAAACTAAGGTGTAAATGACTTTGGGTGCATGCCTTTGCTAGCTTGGTAAAGATTAGCATGGGAAATCAAATTTATGGGAACACTCTCGTTGTTTAGAGGAAATTTCCTCTGGTGATTGAATGTTGGTTACATCCATAGATAATCAAAGTTTTTCAACTATTTAATGGGGTGAATACAAATATGAATTTGACATGGGAATGATACCCTGCATGGGATATTCTAGAGTGGGAATGATACCATATGTAACAATGTTATGGTTGACAATTTTGAGGATTGGCACATGATTTTGAGTGCTATAGGATTAACATCTAAGAGCCAAATAAAGGCCTTCATGTTGGTGTAATCAAGCTCAATTTTCCAAGAACCTCTAGCCCTCTTGATTCATTATCTTTATCTCATTGTTTAGCGGTCTATGTTATCTATAACACCATATATGCACCATCTTCCATGATAATTAATATTTATCACACGAAAAATTGGAATTGATGGTGATGAGGGAGAGTCTTTGCAATCCACCACACAAGAACAAACTTGGTAGTGGAACATTATTGATAAATTCACATTCGTGACAATAAAGTGAGGAAGGGAGTTGTTTCTCACTTCATTGTAGGGATGTAAACTTTTTGGAATGATATATGGCTCTTGTCACAAAGAAATGTTCTTTTTGGGTGCAATACAAAGTTTTGTATTGCTAAGAATGTAACATCTCGAGTGACACACAATATTGTATTATGGAAATATTGAGATGTCGAGCTTAAGATTCTCAAATTTTATGCTAACCAATCCTTACACTTATCAGTGAGCAATAATGTGGGAAAATAGACTTGATAGAAATTTAGAAGCTTGCAATATTTTTAAAGATCTAGTTCCTTGAAGGCTACTTATAGGTTGGATTTGTTAGCTGGAAATATATTTCCATAAATTGTTCTTGGATTAATGTAAGGTTATGATTTTAGGTTAAAACCATTTCTTAGTTTAGGTTAAAACCATTTCTCTTGGAGTCTTAGCCACTCATAATATTTTGGTCTAGTGTTTTGTAGCTGCGTAGGAAAATTGTATTAATATATGCGAGTGTATGCACATTTTACATTGCTAAGTTCTCCAACATTAGTCTTCACAAGCTCTCTAGCCTCAAACCATACTAGCGCACTAGCCTAAATAAAACATATTTACATATGCATTCACAACTAGGATCAAACTAGACATATGATACAAAACTAGGATCAAAATATATAAATATAATTAAATAAAAAAGAGAAATTAAAAATTGTTTATGGGTCTTGGATAGTTAGATTTAAGTTTATGTGATTCATATGAAATTTTTTTTAGAAAATTTTTCGGCATAAATTACATAATAGAAATATCCTACTAAACTTAAAAAATTAAATTAAATTAAAAACAAAAAATAAAAATATCTCTAACCATGTTAAATTAAAAACAAAAAATAAAAAATATCTGTAAGCATGTGATATGATAGTGTCCAATCACTTGCAAAGGACGTACAAATGGAAGGTTGCAAGAACCACAACCATCATTTTAAGAGACCACCTAAATTTAAAAATATCGTCTCCAATAAGATCATGTCGAATATTTGTAAAAACTAAAGGATGAATCCAATCACTAACGATATTAGTCAAAAACTAAAATAAGAAGAGAAACCAGCCAACTGTTATGCACATTGAGATCAGGTCGCAGTCAAAAGAAACGACTGGTCTCAGAGCATGTTGCAATTTTTTCTCCGCGATATGCTCAATCGAACTGGTGCCTCGACGAGCTGGTACAGAAGTTGGAGTCGGGTCGGCAATAATTCCGGTCTTCTACAAAGTCGGGCCTGCAGATCTTCGGTGGACGCGTGGCGGAGATGCGCGAGCTCTGGGCATGCTCGAAAGGAAGAGAACATTTGATTCTCAACGGCGATATGACCCCAAGACCATGGAAAAATGGAGGAATGCTCTTTCTGCCGTGGCAGATATAAGCGGTTTTGAGCTGAAGGACAAGTAATTAGATTCTCCAAATCTCGCTATTATTTGAGTTTTGTGCATTGCTGGCTTGACTTTCGAAATAGCCTTGTGCCATCAAAGTTGTCTGTCAAGTTCTGAAATCTTAGAACTTCCCACTATTTTCAATCTTGTTTCTAACAGCTCTGGGTGAACAATTCAGGTGCGTGGAATTAGCATGGTTCACGGAAATGGCCCTGAACAATCTTTTGAAAACCTTGCCGGCAGATGCAACCTAAGCAGGTTGCAGCTGCTTAGGGCTGAAATTCATTCTGTTGAAAGCGTACTGAGAAGTGAACAGTCACCACCACTATTATATTTCCGTTGGGAGCGCTGTCCTAAGTCCTCTTTACCTCCCTGGATTCCATTAAAGAATTTAAGAGTACTACATATAGAAGGGCGACAACTGAAAAGACGCTGGCGACATGAATCTCACGTATAGTGTTGTTTTTCGTGTTTTTTAAACAAATCTATTTACTTTTTTTTCATATTGTAAAAATTGTTGAACTGAGTTTTTGTTATCGTATGCCACAATGACAAAAAGCTGCAGAGGTTCAAACTCACTTTAATAATGCATCTGAACACTACAGGCACCTCTGCAATTGAGGGAATTGCATATTGATGCTCCCCTTTCGAAAGTTCCAAAGTCCATTGACAAGCTCAAGCGTCTCGAAAAAGTTGTTCTGCACACCGGATATCTTGAAACTTTTTCAAATGAATTTTGGAACTTATTAAGACTCCAAATTCTTCACTTGGGGTGCTCCAAGCTGCAAACCCTACCAGAATTGTTTGGGAACCTGATTGGCCTCCAAAGTCTTGACATGGGCGGGTGCTTCATTCTACATACGCTCCCAGACTCGGTCGGCAACCTGACCGGCCTCCAAAGTCTTGGCGTGGTCATGTGCTGCAATCTGCAGACCCTCCCAGACTCGGTCGGGAACCTGATGGGCCTCCAAAGTCTTTGCTTGGTCAGGTCCTCCAATCTGCAGAGACTTCCACACTCGATCGGGAAATTAATGGGCCTCCAAACCCTTAACTTGCTTATGTGCTCCATATTGCAGACGCTCC
>APFE030554294.1:25329-36557 GCA_000404065.3 Pinus taeda | reverse complement strand
TTCACAACAATTCAATTCTTTATATTACAATTTTGTTTTTATTAGTAAAAGAATTATAATGTTCAAAGTAGTTTGTAGAGGCCACCTTTGATCAAATGAATGAAAATTTGATTTGAAGGAGAAATCCCTATGTATGTGTTTTATTTCTTGTGCTGTTCATTTTTCAACTATTGGTGTGATTGATGCAATGAGCATAAATTTAATTTTCTACTATTAAATAAATTTTATTTGAGTTATTTATCATGAGAATATGCAGATATCAGTCACTTAGGCTTGAGAATTTTCCATGGTATTAGAGTAATTTCATTGATTGGGATTCACAAGGATATACAGTGATAGATCAATTGTCAAAAAGGACCAACGGTTAGAGGGTTTCAGTATTTCTCTTAAAAGACTAATTAAGTACGGGAGTTTTTGTATTAGAGCTTGTAGCTTTTACAGATATGGCAGAACCTAATATAATGGAGGAAAAAATGTTGCAATTGCTTTCTTTGGAGGAAGATAGATTTATAGCATAATTCCATCAGTAGGTACATAAAGAAAGAAAAAAGGCTTGGTATGACAAACATATTAAGCAGAAGAAGTTCTAGGTAGGAGACCTTGTTCTCCTTTATGAAAGCAAGTTTGTAAATTTTCCAAGAAAATTCAAGATGCATTGGTTGGGCCCATACATTATCAAATATATTACTGATGGAGGCACAGTTCAATTAGCAAAGTTAAATGGAGAATTGGATCAAGGAAGAGTAAATGGAAGCAGGTTGAAGTTGTATAGGGACAACCCTGCCCCTATAGCTTCGCTCAGAAGAAAGAAGAAAAGTATTAGTGCCATTTATAGTTGAAAGTGGGCACCGGACTATAAACTACACTACAAAGAGAGCTTCGATGTAGGAGCCTCAACGTAATAGGAGTTGTCGCAGTACAATATAAGATGTATCAAAGTTCATCGGAAAAATATGATGTTAAAAAAAAAAATTCCATCGAAACATGCAGAAAGATGCATTTATGAGGACATATTAATTGGATCTAGTGATGGATATGCAATTAATGAACACTAATGCTGGGGTTAGAAATTAATATTTTTTATAAAAAGTCATGTCCCACCCTAATTTGCTACTTTGTTGTTGGAATATTGCTATTATGGAGAAGTTGCAAAACGTTTCGCTGTCGTATGTTGTCTGAGCATTCTTGAGAAGAAATTGTTTGTATATTTCTTGAGAAGGGCATAGTCGGAGTCATGGAAGCATCAGTTGATATGCCCGCAACAATGTCACTACTGCAACAACACCATCACGCACGCAACAGATATCTTTGTAAAAGAAAATAAACAGAGAGGAGAGAACGAAGAAGAAACAAGACAAGAAAACTATTGAGCCTTAGGAAGAGCCCAAACCTGTGAGAGATGGTGAGGAAGAATTAGAGAAAGTGCAAATGGAAATGGAAAACGCATCATTTATGTCACCTCCCCCACCATATATTCCACCAAGAAATCCAAATGAAAAACTAGTGATAGATTCGAAGGACGTAAAGTATGGCACCTTCACACCTTTATTGTCAGAGTCAATGAAATTTAGTGGAGAAAGACTTGGGAAGACTCTGCAGCTGAAGTTCGCGGACTATGATTTCAATGACATAAATAAATATATGTAGTTCGCACTAGACAAATACTTGAAAAAAGTGCATTACCCTAAGAGTGGTGTGACAAGGTTAGAACCATAGCAGTGGGCAACTAAATTAGCACAATCGGGCTTGTTAAATATGTTGAATGTGTCGCACTTTGGTAGAAGTATAGGAAGCACAACTTGTGTGAGACAATTGCTCGTGCTAGTGCACGATGGATGCCTATGGATGGGGAAGAGGGTCCTTATCGACCCAATTCTAATATGGAGAATCAAAAGACTTCCTTATCAAGGGTTGAACCCCACAGAGGAGTTTTTTGGGAAAGATCGGGACAAAGCCATAGTAGACAACATGAAGAACAGGTTTGGAATGACAAAAGAGAAGCGAAGTTATGATATCAAATCGATCAATGACCAGGAAGTTCACTTTGTAGCACATATATTGGCTAGAAAAATCATGAGGAAGTGTTAGGCTAATGAAGTCCTTGCACTGGTGGTTTCATTAGCTGCGCAGTGCATTAATGGGGTTCAGTACAACTGGCCCGCATATTTATGCCAAGATTTTATGGATGACTGCTATGAGGATCAGGAGAAAGGTACTCCATTTCATTACGCATGGTTAATTTTGATAATTACGATGCTTGCATGGAAAGAGTTGGAAGATTCGTAGTTCCCTCCGGTAGCCTCAAATGTTCATGAAGCCACACAATATGCCTCGCTATGGTATACCACTGATTCAGTGCGATCACAAGATAACATAACTGTTTTTGTTCTATACCATATGGATTTACACATGATGGTGAAACAACACCCTCGCCTTTCATCGAGCCCTTATGAGTAGTACAGTTCTGTTGCAAAGTTTAAGGCTGACTTCCACAAAATTTACATACATGCTCATAGGGACATAAGGAATACATGGCATCCCCTACCATATTTAGTAACATAAGAAAATATCCTAGCATAAGTACAACAATGGTCTGCGGAATGGATGACTATGCCAGAGATAGAGACGGAAGATACTTCGACAAATAAGGACACGACACAACATGGGGAAACGAGTGGGAAGGATAAGGATAAACAAGAGTCAGAACAATAGGAGCACCAAGAAAATAGTCTTAGGGATCCTCCTACAGGTGATGAGCAACAAAAAGAATATGAAAAGATAGAGATAGACCCATCTGTTGCAAAGAAGAGGAAGGTACAAGCCGAAGTTGTCACAAAAAGAAAAAAGAAGCTGAAGGAAGACAAGATAAAGGACATAACACCATTGGTCATCACTGATGGGTAGTTGGAACAGATTGGGGACAAAATCTAGGAAGCAACAACAGAATTATGGAGCAAGCTTGAGGATCTCTACGCCACACCTCTAACAAGTGTAGCGGAGTGCATTACAGAACTGAAGACATTTGCATAGACAGTCAAATATCTAGTGTAGGTACAAGAGAAGCTTGGAGAGGAAAGACCAGTAAATCCTACACTTGGGGGGGAGATAATGCAAATACCTACTGGACCCCTGTAGTGTGACTCCACCAAGGTACAGCAACAGGCCAAAGAGTGGAGGTATGTGAATATGAACATCGCAGCAGTGCTACTTCAGAGATTACACAAACTACATCAAGAGATCATATATGAGCTAAAGAAATGTGAACAAATCACCTCGAAGTTAAACATTCATGTAGAGAGAGAGCGAGCTTCACCAAAATAGAAGCTCAACCAAGCGATCCAGGAGAGGGAGCAGACAGTACATTAGCAGTAGAAGCTTAAGGAGGTGGTCGAACCAACATGTAGTGAGGCTCTACACATTGATTTCCGAGAAGAGGAACCAATGGAGGACAAGGTCGCGAAGCTCTACCTTGCAGTAAAGGATACAAGAATAATATCATAGACGTGCAAATTACATACGATACGAAGATCAACGACCTATAGATGAAGCTACATCCAACCACACTACAGGAAGTGTGAGAGTAGAGGGAGACCAACTTAAAGGCTGCAGTGGTCAGAGTCTCTGTATTAGTGGTAGATTGTGGGAAGTTATTGGATGAGAGATTACAGATTTGGACTTCACTGCAGGAAGATCCAAATGTGCAGAAAATGCATGAGGATATTCAGCAGAAGGAGTAGCAGCTGGAGAAGATTCGGGCAACTGTGATAACCTTACCAATCTCATAGAAGCTCAGAAAGGCCAATGAGGTAAATTCCCTCCAGAAGAAGATAGAGGAGATGAGGAAGGGAGAGAAGAATCTAACAGAGAGAAATCAGCCATGGTAGGTTGAGGCTCTCCAACTGTCCCAAGCAGTGGATGAGAACCTTCAAGAGCTTCAACAAAGAGAGGAGTCAATGAAGTAGAAGGCTACAGTACTGGCAATAGAAGGATTGCTGGAAGAAATACACAAAGAAGAGAATCAGGTCACAGACATTCTGCAATAATTCAACAACACCTACAACAGTATTGCAGCAACGATCAAAGGAAAATTGGTTGAGTGACTAGGGATGAGTCACATGTGAGAGTTGGGGGCCTATTGGGTGCAGCCCAACTTGGCCTAGAGTTTGGCAAAGACTATGCATCTTGTGGGGCAAAGTGTGTAGTGGAGCATGTAGCGGATTGTATTTGAGGAATTAAATATACCGCGTGGTGTCATAAGGGCTTCAGGGTGGATCGAAGCCCCTCATTTTTGTAAAAGTGCACAAATTTGTAAAGGATCAAGGGTTTTGGGGCCATAGTTTCTTGTTTTAAGGATTCCATAGTATTTGGACAATGGTACTTTGATGTTGTAACCCTCTAATGTAATAGTATATATAGGGTAAAATAATAAGAAGATAATCATCTATCTTTGGATCTAGATCAATGTTATGGATGAATTATAGTGATCTGTAATTGTGTAGTGAAAGAAAGGCTCTGTAGCTGAGTGTGCAGAGGTCTGAGTCTGCAGCTGAGTGTGTAGACAGGCTGCAACTTAGTGCACAGACCAAGAACTATTTCCTATTCAAATATTCATTATATTAAACAACAGTTCTTGTGGACGTAGCCCTACACTGGGGTGAACCATGGTAATTTGGTGTTCTTGTATGATTGAAGTGTATATTTTCTTATTATCTATTGTAGAGTAGCAGTTATTATAGTTGCAATTTACTTCAGCACAGTGATGGTTTATGGTTTTAGATGGTATGTTTAAGTAATTAATATAATGCACCAAAGTGATTTATAGGCGCTAAGAATAATATAACATAAGAATACCACATCTGCTAGTCCCTCAAGGCTGAAAAAACATGGTTCTGCATCCTCCCATAGTCACTTCAGGTGAGACTACGATTTTCTTGTAGGTCATTGCCGAAAGGGCCAATGATCAAGGGTTTTAATGGTGCGTAGTATAGATTGAACCTAGTTCAACCCAAATCAAGCCAATAATATGAAAGTTCCATGGCACTCCAAATAATCTTTGATCTTGGTTCCAGATAAGGTGTTGAATTCGATGGGATAAGATGTGTTGGAAGGTGGGCCTTAAGGAATCCCACATCAACCAATTCGAGCATATAAGCAAAGTGACTTGAAGAACCATAATAAAATATTGAAACCATCATAAAATTGCAAAACTTATTATGAACGTTGCTCGCCAGTTGCTTGGTTTACAAGCAAATCTCATGTCCAATTGCGCCAACAAGCTAGTTTTCAAAAAAGTGCTTATTTTTCTCTTTACATTTTTTATTTTTTATATGTCCTACTCTACATGAAATATAAATCTTGTTCAAGTATATGGATACTTCCAATGGAACCGTGTGTGTAACAAGATGATATGTGAACTCATATGCAGGTTTGAAAGATACGCTTTGATATGTACTAGTATATGAGATACCAACTGCCTTGATTGAGATGGTGTCAAAAAATATTGAAGAATTGAGCATTGGGATCCAATGATTGTCTTGAACCAAGATTCAATGTAATCTTGTCTTCCTTGGCTCCCTGCTATCATAGTATATGAGATACCAACTGCCTTGATTGAGATGGTGTCAAAAAATATTGAAGAATTGAGCATTGGGATCCAATGATTGTCTTGAACCAAGATTCAATGTAATCTTGTCTTCCTTGGCTCCCTGCTATCATTCCATGCAATTCTTCAGAGATGTGATCCCCATTCATAGAATATGGCGATAGGCATTCATGAAACTTTTCAATCTCAGGTTCCAACAACTTCTCTTCTTCAACGGTCATCCATGATTCTTGGAACTTGTCTAAATATTCTTCTTCTAGTTGTTGTTCTTCAATGGTAGATGGAGAATCATTAGTGGATTGAGGTTTTTTAGTATTGGGTATCTGAAATAGTTTTGTAGGTAGTGGAGTGGGAATGAATCTTTGGGGTGCTTGTGTGGGTGGTAATGGGAAAGGTTGAATTGAGGTCAATTGAGGGTGAACTTGATGTTGTGGTGGAGGTGAATGGTATAGATAACATTGACATTGGTATTGAGGATAGTGAGGAAAAAGTTGAGGATACGGTGGATTTCTTATGTAAGGCCCTTTCCAACCTTGTTGCTAATATTGGTTTTGAGGTTGGGATTGAGATAGCCAAGGTTTCCAAGGAAATGGTGTTTGCCAATTAATTTGAGATTATTGTGGATAATGTGAATTAAGATCTTGCATCATACTAGATTGATGAGTTTGCCATGGTCTTGTTGGAGCTACATAATAGGATTATTCCAATGTTTGATTTTCTCCTTGGTAAACTGCCTTTAACCCTGGTAATGATGGACAATCTTTCATAGTATGTGATCTTGCACGTATTTCACAAATTTTAAAGTTATCAAGTGGACATTCATGAAAAGAATGTTTCTTTCTACATATAGGGAAAAATATAAATAAAGCAACAATGTCAACTTTTTTCTTGTTTTGCATTCTTAGAATATCAATTTCTTCATTTAAATTACCAAGAATGTCTAACGAATTGTTAAGTTCAGTTTCACTTACCAATCTTGATTCCGCCTTACTTACTCTTTCCATAACTAGATCCTAAGGGGATCTTCCATACTTTGACTTTCCTCTTGATATGTTCTTTCACAATTTGCAAATCTCTTGAAATGACAATTGAGAGACATCTCCTTTTCCCACAAGGTGAAGAAGATCAATCCATTCATCCCTTATAGATTTTAGTAGGACGGTTTTTAATGTGTCTAATCCTAAATCATGCAATTTAGATCTTTTGACATTATAAGTAAATCTCTGCACTAAATCTTCTAGGCTTTCATCCTCTTTTTGATTCATCATAAAGACTTCATTTCTAAGGTCATGGTGTATTCAATAATCTTTATATTTTTCCAAAAATACTCTTTTCATATCATCCCATGTCGTTATAGAATTTGTTCCTAAATTCATGAACCATATAAGAGCTTTATCCTTCAATGTTTCTGGAAACAAATTCAATTTTTGAATGTGTAATGAGTAGCCATAAGATCAACAATTTATTTCAAATTTGAAAAGAAATGTTTCTGAGTCTTTTGATCTCATAACTTTGAAGTTAGGAAGTACAAATGGAGGGATGTTCTTCATATGAACGTTGATATCAGTTTCTTGAATGGGAAATCCAAATGGATCTTCCTCATTGTCATCATCTCCAGCCATTTCTTCTACCTGAAAAAATAAGAATTCATGATGTGGCTCTTACTACACCACGTGATTTGGGGGGGTGGTAGGTGATTGAAGTTTTTTTTTTAAATGAATTTACCTCTAAGATTTATTAAAATGAGATTAATATTATGAAACTAAATTGATGCAACTAAGAATGAGATGAAATTGAAAGCTAACACCTATGTATACTTCCCCGATAATGGTACCAAAATGTTGTGTAATTTAATTGAATGTTAAATTACTTGCATTTATATGTCAATCTGAGTATGTGAGCTTGCGAAGTATACATGCATTATATGTGCTAAGATATCTACTTTCAATTCAAAGAAACTAATCTAATTACACATGAGGATTTAAACCTATTTATGACTACGTTTTGATAAGAAAATGCACATTTTTGTCTTTAAAGGCCAATGAATTCAAAATCAAAACTTTGAAATTTAAATGAACTTTTAAAGAAAAATATACTATCAAAACTTTGAGATCTATTATAATTGGACAAGAAATTAAAATCTATTATCCTAAACAAAAATTTAAATCTATTCTATTAAATAATGAAATGAAATCTAACTATCAAATTAAAAGCACAACTATTCTACAAAACTTTGAATTGGAAACTATTCTAGAAAACAGTGAAAAACAATGATATGTTGCGAAAATTTCAAGTGCAAGAGTTTCCATGTCTTATCAAAATTATGAATAGAACAAACATGAAAATGAAAGCAATTCTTGGAAAATACTTCAAGGAAAGTGCTTTTGGATTTTTAAACTTATATTGAGCACTCAACCTGTAACATACACACAAAAAAAGAGAATTCAAACATCTAAATAAATTAAAAACTAAATCAAAGAAAATATTGAAAAATTGAGATTAAATGACAACTATACTATCTCACAACTCTACATGGGGCCCTCCTGGTGAGTGTGACGAATTATGAACTCAGATCACTAATTTAAATCACCAATTTCATTCAGAGTTGCACCATATCAGAGATTACATTCATTGAAAAAAAAAAGAATTCTTCTTCTTCAAATAGCAACAAAAATTACAGGTTAATATTCATCATTGACATATAATATCTCCTCTCATCAAAGAGACTACAATTTATAGGGTTTTGATGCAATTAAGAAACTCAGAATTTTCTTGCTTGAGTTTTGGTCATGAGATAAGTTTTGAAAATAAAATCCAATCTTATTTGATCGATCCTGGGATGAAATATCTACCCATATAGGATAAGAATGATCTCTCTGCCACGAATTTGCTAAAGAACAACTCATTCCAATATTTTTGGTGATTGTGCATTGAATGATGAATTGGAAAACCGTTAATCCATGTAATCTGCAAAATAGGGGTCCAACGAACCCTAGAAATATCTCAAATCATAACAAATTTGAGAAAAAAAAATATATAGAGAACCTAATTGTGCACGTGCTAAAGAAAACCCATGTTTTCGTTTTCCAAAATTCATTTTCATTTGCTCAAAGAATTATGGTAAAAATGGTGGTAGGTGAGTGAAATGGTGTAATGGATGGTTAGAAGTAATGGATTAATGAATGATAAAAACAAGTGAGAATGATGAAAAGTTAGTGAATCAACAATTAACTTCTTATCTATAAGTATATTTAGTAGATAGATGGTTTTTTGCAAGATAATGTAGTTCCCTTCTTGCAAGTAGTGTAGCCCTTAACTTCTGATGAATTGATTCAATAACATTTACAAGTCGAAGTTCAAAAGCATTTTCCTTTTTATCATTGGAGGTAGTTTTTAAATTGCACCTTTATTAGTTAGTTTCCCTTCTAATTCAATGGGAAGAATGGTCTTGGAGCACTATTGATCAAATGCCCTAGTTGAGGGTGGCATGAGTAGAATCCCATCTATTGTGAATATAGCATTGTCACCTCAAATTTTCTATGAAGCCCAGGTTAATAAATAGAGTTAAGAAGCCCTTAAGAGTTGCAACACGCTTGGTGCAATACCAGGGCTCACCAGGTCCTACACTCCTTAGTATCCTTGTCATCTTGTCAATCCAACCTTCCATCCATACCAACCTCAAACTCCTTAATGGGGCAACCGTTCACGATGATGGATGCCCCAGATCGCCCAAACTCTTGCCTTGTTGCCTCCTCCTCCATCTCAACCATAGATACCCCATGATAACCCACCTAAGAAACCTCAAATGCCTTCCCAAACCAATCTGAACCCGAATAACAAGTAGGCACAATAGTTCTATAGTGGGGGGGCATCTTATCTTTCTTATGTTGTGGAAATCTAGGATATCAACCTTAGGTATTGGGAGGTGCTTCCAAAAGCTCACCCACCTTCTCAACCCGGAGATCTTAAATAAGAGAAGGAAGATAGTACCCCTCAAGACAATATACCTCCCTATCCTGAAAGGGTGGTCCAACCTAAACAACACACCCTAGAAGAAGATGAACTTTTGGGAGAATTAAAGAACTTGTGTGTTAAGATACCCCTTATCCAGGCCATCAAATATGTTCCCATTTACAACAAGCTCATTAGGGAAGAGTGTTCAAGAAGCATGGGAGAAGAAAAAGAGATGCCCTGCTATCAATGTTGTTGGGAAGCTATCCGATCTAATTTTTGCGAGGGTTATCTCCCTAAAGTACTTGGATCCTAGTAGCCTGATAGTGGATGTGCACATTAACAATATTTTATTCTCAACATGTTGATTGACCTTTGGGCTATAATTAATATCATGATCAAGGAAACCATGTTGAAGCTTAACCTCCAAGGAGCCTTCAGAAAGATCACTACAGTGTTGCAGTTTGTAGATAGATCCACTGTATCCCTCGAGGGAGTTATTGAGGATGTGATGGTCTCCATTGAATTATGGGAATATCCCATGGATTTCCTTATCCTCCAACCAAAAAAAAAATTTAATGGATGCCCTATCATTCTAGGGAGACCTTGGTTAACCACTGTTGATGCTTACATTAGTTAAGCATGATTCACCTTTGTGGGTAGAGGAGGAAGATGAATATTTTTATCAGTCATCCCTCTACCCATTTTTTACATTAGACATTATTGTAGGAAGTAGGAAGCTAAATGAGAGTGACCTTATTGATCACTTCTTGCAGAATCAATCTCCTGCTGCCATCCTAATTGATGAGCTAGTGGAAGAATCCTTAGGGAAACCTGAGGACAATCCATGTTCTGAAATGTGTTTTGCCAATTCTGATCTAGATCATGCTAAGACTATGGAAATTAGCCCATCCAAAACTTTAAAAATGAACCCTTCCCTCTCAGTAGAGCAAGAATAACAATTATTCATTGTATTAATACATCATCTTGATGTCTTTACTTGGGAAACAAAGTTATAGATCAAATGAGAACTATTACTTCAAAACACGAACTCTAACAAAAAAACCCCAAAAATACATAAAAGAAAAGTCGTAAAGTGTTGATGCTGGAATAACCTTCTTTTTTTTTCGGGGTAAATTTTCAACATTTTTTTAAAATGGAAGTAAAATACATTTTTTTGTGCAAAAAACACCCTGAAAATGAAAAGTGTTGATGCTCAAATAATGTTTTTAGTAAAAACCCTTTTTTTGTGTAGAAAACACCCTGAAAATGAAAAGTGTTGATGCTAGAATTTTTATTTTTTTTTTATTTTTTTTTACGAGGTAATTAAAGATAAAATACCATGATTCTGAAAAGCCTTAAAATTTAAAGATAAAATATCACGTCTCCTTAAAATTCCAACGATTTTTAGGCATGGTATTAACGATAAAATATCATGTCTTTGAAAAACCTTAAAATTCCAAGGATGGCATTAAAGATAAAATATCACCTCTATGAAAAGCCTTAAAATTCCAACAATTTTAAGCCATGGTGTTAATATTATTTTAAAAATTATTACCATTTAATTTATATTAATTTATCTTTGTTTTAAGTTTATCATATCAATAACAATTTATTAAATATAACGTCTTTTTATATAATGTATTGAAGTCACTGGATAGCTTCAGTTATGATG
>APFE030554294.1:6657-19718 GCA_000404065.3 Pinus taeda | reverse complement strand
AACATGAAAATCACCAACATTTAAAAAAAAATATCCACACTTAATACATTAGAAAATTTAAAGTGTAAAAAAAAAACCCTCTAAACAAAAAGGGTTGATGTTTCATCAACACTTTTCAAAATTAGCATGAAAATCACTAACATTTTAAAACAATGTTCATACTTGATACATAAAAAAAAATTAAGTGTAAAAAATAAACTCTCTAAAAAAATGAGTTGATGTTGCATCAACACTTTTAAAAATCAACATGAAAGTCAGTAACATTTAAAAAAATTGTTACATAAGAAAATTTTAAGTGCCAAAAATATGCTCCAAGAAAAAGTTTATTATGAATAACCACTTTTCAAAATTGGGGTTTTTTTTGCTACCTCAAAAAAACGAATAATCAGTAATTTTCTAATTTGATCAGTGACTATGTTTGAACTAAAAGGAAATGAAAGGGGTGCATCCCTTGTTTTGTACCCATCATATTTACATTAAGGAGGGATGTAAACCTATATGTCAACCCCAGAGGAGAATGAGCCATGCCCTTAAGGATATTGTTAAAGAAGAATTCTAAAAACTACTAGATGCAGGATTCACTTACCCCATTTCAAATAGCGAGTGAGTGTCCCCCCTTGTCATAGTACCATAGAAAAATGGGAAGTAGAGGATCTTTGTTGACTACAAGGAACTCAACAAGGCTACAAAGAAAGATCATTTCACTTTTCCTTTCATTGATAAAGTCTTGTATGGCCTTGCAAGGAAGAAGTTATTCTCATTCCTAGATGGATTTAGTCAATATAATTAGATTCATATCAATCCCGAGGATCATGAAAAGACCACCTTCACATGTCCATGGGGGAAATTTGCCTATATAGTCCTTCCATTTGGTTTATGTAGTTCACCTGCTACCTTCTAGAGGGAAGTATTGAGTATTTTGGTTAATCTTGTTCATGGCATGCAACGCCCTCCTTCCACACGTACCCAAGATTACGAATCCACCGAGGTAAATATGTGACGAAGAGGTACTATGATATGATTCGACCTCCTAGATCACCTTAAGGAAGTGGAACCGATGAACCAACACTTTAAAGACCTCCCTTAGGTTATACAAGACCCCCAAGATCTAACCAACAACTCTAGGTGCCCAACCCTTAAGTTAGCTTAGTATTTCACTGAACTAAACACCCAGTCGCTCCCATGAAAAGGCTTCCATGTGACGGAAACCCTCCAGGTGCTCCCACATGACTGCTTCCCAGTGACTATAGCCTTTTCCAGCCAGTTTTGTGCTAGCAACCACGAGATTTAAGCCACATTTTCAAGGCTAGGACCTAGGCCTCTACCCATAACTTAATGAAACATGTGATAACTATGGTATCTATGGAAATCTTAGGTATAATCTCCTTTGTTTAAAGATTCAGAATCCATAAATTTCATTACTTATTTGTCTCTGTTATTTTGATATTCCTCTTATTCGTTGCTTTCACTGCAATAGAGGTACACATGGTGCAAGTGTCTTCAAAACTTTTTATTCCAAAAATATATTTGATTACTATGGAAAAAATTTCAAAGAAACCTTGTATTTTACTTCCAATAGTAGTTCTATCTATAGCACATATATAACATGCTTCTAGTTGTCTGAACAATTTGCTTGGCGATTATGGAACATAGTCTGCATTATTGACTTTAACTATGGCACATATAGACAATTATTTAGTAATTATCAAAGCTAGGTTTCATTCCTATTTTCAGGTAACTAGAATCCAAATATTTATTTAGACATTGACAAATTCAATTTTTATTGCAAATATTAAGTAAGTGGTACACAAGAACTAAAGTTAAAATAATTCGCATATGTCACTGATTTTATTAAATAATATGTTATATGAAAAAAAAAATTATAAAGAGCCAACTATACATATGTGTTTGTTTTTTGGACCCTTCCAGAAGCAAATCAGAGGTCGGGTTGGCTATGAGATCGGAGGTCAAAATTTTCTTTTGAACATTGTTATTACATTTTGTGACCTATTCGGCTCTATAAAAACACCTGAATATACTCACATATTTTTTTTGTGGTCCCTACTAAAAGCAAGTCATGAATTGGATGTGGCTATAAGGTCGGAAGTTGGCCTTGTCATTTTATAAATCATCCAGGCGACCTCCTAACTTCAGCATTGTGTGACCTTGAAACTATGTGACCTAATGAAACAAGTCAACTATGGTATAGTTAGGGTCGCGATGGAATAAATGAATCAGAAAACAAAAAAAAAATATGGCTGCCCAACCTCGCGACTATATGATCAGCCGAGGAAAAAACTCGATTTGTGTGCAATTTCCGTTTTTATATATAAATTGAAAATTTTACATTTTAGGTTAAATTGATTTTTTGTTAAAACAATAACAAATTTCCTCGTGTTTTCTCGATTCAGGAAAATAAAAACAATCGAACTGGTCACAAGAATTCAATGAACAAGTTTAATTGCCATCTTTTCTTATTTTAAACAAAATTTTATGATTATAGAGTGATTTTCCTAGATATTGTTTTCTTAACCCTCGTTCAAAGAAACATTCAATTAAGAAAATATAGTAGAACTTAACAAATGTATATATAACCACAACATTGTTTTAAAAATTCATGCATTCAATTCCAAATTTTAAACAAGGGGAACATATATATATATCGTGTTATTGTTGACATGTGATCAAATGTGCAAAAAACCAGTCAATCGCCCAACTGCCAAAACAGACGACTTCTTGACTACTTGAGGTCCTAAACATAAAACTTGTCTCTGCTATAGTGATGGTCGAGATATGGAAAATTAATCATAAAATAAGAAAACACTTGACTACCCAACCGGTCGACTTGCCAACCGAATGATCATTCGAATAAAATACTATCTTTTTTTTTGTGTGCAATGCACCTTTTAACAAATATTTTCAAAATTTTCCCTTTTGATGTTCAATTGATTTCTTGTTAAATCAATAATAAATTTTCTAATGCTTTCTGGATTCCCAAAAAAAATAGTTGGGATGTTTACAGGAAATTAATGCACACATTCATTTGTGATTTTCATGTTTTTTCTAGACGTGATTTTAAGGTTGTAGGCTATCATGCCTACATTTTCTTTTATTAACTGTTGTTGGAAGAAAATTTGAATTAAGGAAACACAGTAGCAATTTCAAAAAACTCTCTATAAGCATAGGGTCAAATTTTTCAGAGACTCCAGAGTTCAATTTCAAATTTAAATTCCCAAAACTTATGCAGTTGTATTGGCATTTATAGCTCATAAAATGCCAAAGAAGGGAAACTCTCTGCGCAGGAATTTGAGATTTTAAGGTCTTTTGGTTGGAAGTTGTTCCCTTAGCTCTTGTTCAAAGAAGAACTAAATTGAGGCAATACAATATTAGTCTCAAAAATTATGGGTAAGCCTAATGCTGTTTTTTTTTACAAATTGTTGAATTCAATTCCAAAATTTGAATAATCAAATCTTATATATGCTTTAGGATATTCATGTTGCATTCTCTTTTCTTAAGTCCTGTTGCAAGAAGCACTCAAGTAAAGAAAAACAACACCGGTTTCAAAAAATTCTGTGTAAGCATAGTGTTATTTGTTTTTAGAGATTCTTGAAATCAATTTCGAATTTTAAATAGGCAAAGGTTATATATCCTTTGCTACTATTTATAGGTTTTAAAATGGGGAAAAAGGAAAATTTGTAGGAGAAAAGCAACAAATAGAGCAGATTAGAGAAAAGGTTAAGGGAATGGATTACGCACCAGCACAACAAGTCAACTTCAACTCATTACTCATGTTAGATACAACCTACAAAACACAAAAAAACTGGTATGATGAGCTGGGAGGAGATGTTTGAATTCTTTGAGAAAAGAGAATGGTTAAAAAAACACAAGAGCTACTCAAACAAAGAACAATCAGTTTGAAGCAATCACAACAACATAGTTACATAAAATAGAAACTAGGGCCATAATTTCTCCCTATTATGACATGATTTCGTGGATTGTCTCTTGCACCAATATTAAAATCCAAACAATATTTGATTATCAAGAAATTTTCATAGCCTACTAGAAATCTAAAATTTTATTAGCCATGTACAAAACCAATCCCCTAGAAATCCAACTTGATGTTGACTTCATTTATAAGTTTCAAAGCATTTTCTTGAGGAAATGTCAAGACAATTATGATGTATTAATTGAATACTTGTTGAGAGAAGAAGCAGAAGGTTTCAAACTCAAAGCAAAAAGGAGTATCCAATAGCTATTTTTAAGAAGCCTATTAGATTTCTTATTAAAATTATAAGCAGATTATATGGGGAACAAGATCGTGAACATTGTAAAATTAAATGGATCCCTATAATCTATAGCATTTTTAATGATGGGAGACAGCTAAAGTGGGTTGACATCTTGTCATCGAATATCATATATTCAATAAAAATGTCAGTGTCATCTCCCCCCGGCTTCAATTGTATTTTTTGTATGTCTACCTATCTGATAGATGTTATTTCCTCAGTCCCATTTCCCATCATTAAATGGAATTACCCATCTGACCAACAATTACCGATTCAAAAGTATGCTCCTATTATGTGGGACTATAATTTTAAATACCATTTTTATGATATTTGCCATTGTTTTTTCATTCCTTTGTACCAAATCTTGTTTGGAACGCCACCTCCGAGAATAACTAATAATCTGAAAGAAGGCGTAGAATCAATAGGGCACTCATTTATTGAAGAATTACTTTCCTACATTAGAGGTTTTGGAAGTGAATTTGGTCCCCATCTTTTGCCCCAATATATCTCGGAAATACTTACTTTTAGAGAATTGGCTAATCAAGTTGTTTTGAATGGACAAGCCAAAAATTTGAGTAAACTCCAAAAGAAACTCTGGTCTAATTTTCTAATAAAAATTGGTGACATTAATATCCGAGACAAAGGGCACAAAATCAAAGAAGCGGAGGAGATTGATGAAATTTTGTTACTTATTTTTCTCCATTATGACTATGATCCTCATAGTCAAATTGGCCTTCATTATATAATAGTTAGTTATATTAAAAATATTATTCATCAAGAAACACCTTTCGATGAGATGTTTATAAACATTGATGGTTTTCAACAAACTATCCAAAGAGGAAAATTCTTGCATGATGAAACAAGACAACAATTGAAATAATTTAGGGTTGGATTGTTTTCTGCACCTCAACATTTCATTCAAAGAGTTAAAGTCTACTAAATTTTTGTAGTTTGATTTTAGAAAACTCAATGCAGAACCTCCTATTGTTTCTCAGAAGGGTAGAGCAATAGAAATTGAAAAAATAAAAGGTTTTGTTGTCACAGGTAAAGGATTTGAATCCACAACAATGCAAAATCTGCAAGAGGAACAAGAATATACAGTAAAAGAAAAGACTCTAGAAAAAGAAGACACAACTCAACAAGAGACTATTTTTTTTAATTCTCCTGATAAAAGAGAGCAAGAGAAACCAGAAACTACAAAAATCAAAGAAATCGAAGTACCTAAGGAGAAACAAAAGTGGGTATCTACTCAAACCAGCACCAAGGAAAATGAGAAAACAATGGAACCATATAAGAGATTGGATACTATAGCTACTTTATCTCCTCAGGCATCACTAACACCGATTTCCAGTAAGATTCCTTGGGAATCATTCTTGGTTAAACCAGTTACTGATTTAATGCCAATTAAAGATATGATTCCTTCTTTGACAGATTATTACTTTAATACTCAAACAAAATCAATTATGTGAAGAACAAAGAAAATAAAACACGATGCTCTAGAGGTTGTATCTGAATTCAGTTGGCAGGTTCAAGGAGACGTAAAAGAAAAGGCTCAATAATCTTCCCAAGCTTTACGAGCTTTTGTCAATTACAATCAGTATCATTTGAATGATCTTGCAACTTCATATGATGTCAATTTACAAAAAATTAAAGTTTTGGAGGAAAAACTGAAGAAAAGTGAATTGTTGAGTGAATAAAATTGGCAGTGCAATTCTACTACTTTAATTCAAGGATTTTTTGTAGAAAGAGAAAACCTGCAAAATAATTTTCAGAAACAATTGGAACAAACAAATGCAAAACATGCACAAGAGGTTTAGCAAGTGAGAAAATTGCATGAAGATCAAATCTGTATCTGAAAAAAAGAAACAGAGAAAAATTCTGCCATTGTTGTCACATCTTTGCAACAGGAAATTGAGTCTCTCAAATATCAACTAAATGAGAATCAATAAGCAACACAGAGTCTTGAGATTTTCAAAGATCAAGAATTACAAATTTGATTGATTTTAAGGAAGAATCAATCAAACTTCTATAAAAAAATGGATAAAATCTCAATATTTTATCAAGAAATTAAAGATTTGAATGAAAGAATTGATTCATTGGTATAGGAAGACAAATCAATTAAAAACAAGTTTTTGTCTATTCTTGACTATGAAAACGATTTTCAATCTAGTGGAATTCAAAAATTTTCTAAGAGAGATAAAATATTGATGGTTGCTTCATTAAGCTGTAGGTAAAAAGAGGAAAAAGAAATCAAAGCATACATACAAGTAGCACATGAGCAATGTTGATCAATTTTGGAAAAAGGAACAAACTTTACAGAAGAATTTGACCTATCAGGTAGCATGTCATTAAAGGAAGCAGTTCCAAGAGAATTAAAACAGCTTACAGAAGATCTTGTTGCCAAGGACCAAGTAGAAACAAATCAAGCTTATTGCCAAGTTTGAGGTCAAATATCAAAAGAAGAAGAAACAACTACAATGATTAATTTCCAACTACCAAATCACCATCAATAAGTTTCCTTCGATTTATTTCTCTGCAATGTACAACATATATTCACATTAGGCAACTTATATCCAAGTACATGCACTTCAGCTGCTACTTACTATCAATTGCAAGGACTCTGAAGATGAGGAGAAGATGCTTGCTTTCCTGCCAGATATCAACTGAATATACAAATGTTTAGAATTTAGTATTTAGTTTCAGAAAATCCATTTATTTTCATGTTCTAAGACCTACTTTATTTTATTATATTTTAGTACTTTTATACCTTTATGCATTGGTGAAAAGGATCCAGAATCAATGAAGACTACAGACTTGGATTTTTTCAATCAATTTTGAAATGCTATCTTTTTTCAATCGCGTTTTCAATTCTCATGTGTGATGGCCTATGGAATTTATGTCAATACATGATTTTGATCCCTTAATAAATGCCTATGATTTTATTCTATGGCTTATGTTGTTTGGTTTTGAATGAATACTTGATAATTGCGTTTAAGATTCCTTATGACAATTTTGCAATTCACAACTTTTTATAATCAAAATTTTAAAAAGTAGATATTTATTTATTGTTAGTTGATTATTGTAATATAGTACTGCAATGTCGGCTCACTCACTCTGTTGTATGAGATATAAATTGTTATTTATTTACTTTAAATTACGAATGTATAGATCCTCCACAAAATACTAATTAATTTGTGTCAATAGTATCAAAACCCAAAAATATTTTTTGAAATTTTATTTGAATGTCTAGCCAAATCCTATTTGTTCAATTTTGTCAAGTCAATTCCAAATATGTTAAGATCAAGAATTTTTCAAATGCATTCTATTCTAGAATATTTTTCCTCTATATGTCGATATGCATAGGGTAGTAATGAGTTTTTAGTATAAGCCTATGAATCATTGATATATTTCTCTTTTTCAATATTTCTAGAATTAAGGTATTGTTTTAGGAAATTAGTAGTTCTATTGTCCTTGCAAATGATACATTTACAAAGTAACATGTACAATTGTTTTTCTCATATTACACATATCAAAACATCGTGCAAGTGGACTAATAGATTGAAACAAACAGTCATCATAGTCATTGATATTTTGTCCATAGATCTAAAAACCTTGTTCAAGTAAAATTTGTTGAATTGATAGTATGTCAAAGAATCCAACTGAGAATTGTTATGGAAAAATACATGAGCCAATTGCTTAAGGTATTGAAGCTAGAATATCTATTGTCCTATGTAACAAGAGTGGCCCAAAATTTCTAGATACATAATTTTGATTATGTTTCAAAATATTATATTCATGTCCATCAATGTCTGCATTGAACTCTAGATCTTAGTTTAATATTAGTTTTAGATAAGAAGTGGGACCTTTCTTACAGGTGATATACAACCATAGAAAACAAAGAAAAAAAAATTATAAATGGAACTTTGACTGACCACATACTAACTTCTTACAAGGGGATTTTTGCCACCTGTCAACAGTTCCTAATGTAAATTGGATACAAACATATCAATTCTTGTAGTCATAGTTGCACCTTGATCCATGTTTACATTGGTAATGTTTATAATATAGCAGATCCATCTATTTCATGTTAAAATGTTAATGATTCTTTATTGCACAGTAAAGTTAGTATTATTTTGAGCATTGTTGAACATGTTTCGTCAAGAAAATACATTCCACTAGTTTTTGTTGCACTAATGTTTCTTGTAATATATGTCTGTAATTGTGTCCATGGAAACAATTATGCCTCTAAAATCAAGCACAACGTGATAGTAGATTCCATGTTGATCCTCATTTCCACACTGAGTGTGCCCAGAGTTCTAGCAGAGGAGTTCTTATACACAAAACTAGCAGAATGAGATAACCAAATACTTGCACATTTCGTCAAAACCTACTCCCTCAATTATTATGTTCTTGAATTCAATTCGATCAAGTATTTAGTTCTGAATACAACTACGACTAGACAACTTAGAGTCATCAAGTTATTGTTCTAACAAAATAGGTTTTTTTAGAACATATGTTTCTTTTCCAACTCGAGCAGAGTTCACGAGAATTATTTTTCTAGAAGTTGAGTACAAAGAAAAACATAAAATAATGTGCATTTCTTGTCCAATTAACATTTATTGCATATTTAGCGACGTGGTTCCAAGTTTATGAAAAGCTTCAATTTTATCATCTTGACAAGATATATGATTTTTTTCTTGAATTGTTTTAAATGAAATTGTCATAGAGCAATCCATTTTCATGACATAAAAGCTGGAATATTTTTCTATAGCATAGATATCGAAAACATATTGAGCATATGTGTTTTCTTGTCACACTATGTTCTTGTATTCAATTGTCTCAAGTGTTTAACTCTAAATACAATTGTAACTAGAGAACTCTTGTAATTTAATCCTATTGGTACCAAAGGAAAAAAAGGTGCGAATGTGTTACTAGATATAAATGTAGAGAAAAACAAACATGAACTCTGGCATTTGAGAATCGGTTACTAAAATTCTAAAAACAATTTATAGTGTCACATAACATACAAACTTATGATTTCAATAACTGACCTAAGAAGCATGAAAATAATTGTCGTTGTGCACATAATAAACCCTTTTTATAGCCTCTTGGGTAACGGAAAATATAGTCTTCTATATTTCTTTGTTCTCTAATTTTTCATCTAAATATACACCAAATAATTTTCACTCTTGTTATCAGGTTTACAACATGTTTTTTTTTTCTTTTTTGCATCACAAAACAAATAAAAATAAAAGCTTAAATAATTTTTTTCAATTTTGAAAATTTAAGTGGCAAGTCGGATCCATAAAAATTTTGTAAAAAAAGACACCCTGCCAACTACAGGACCTTCCAACCACATGAGTAGAATGTCTAGCTGAGTACGATTTTTTTTTATAAACAATCCTCTCGACCTCAGCATTGTTGCACTATGAAACTATCAGACCTAATGAATTCAATCGACTATGGTCTATTCTAGGTCGCAATAGAATAAATGAAATCACAAAAAAAAATTCCCGACTGTTGGACCTCACGACTACACGATTAACTTGAAAAAAAATATGTTGAAATCATGTCAACAATTTTGTCGTTTTTATGCTTTGAGAATCAGTTACTGAAAATCTAGCCTCATTTATTTGTTTGTTCTGTGATTTTTTGGTATGAAACATTTAATTTAAGAATTCACAGAATAATTTGCATCACTTCCATCAAGTTTGCAAGAGGCCTTTTTTTCTTTTGTACATCATGAAATGAATAAAAAATAAAACCCTTAAACATTTTTTTTTTTTTTTAAATAAGTCAAAATTCGGATCCATAAATGTTTTTTCAAAAATCAATAGAACCTTCTCACTACCCAACCTCTGGACCACTTGTCTAGCAACAAGGAGTAACTATGCTTTTTTTATATATAATCGGCCCGACCTCCCAACCTCAACATTCTCAACGGTCAAACTACCTAACCTAATGAAACCACCTGAATATGCTATAGTCAAGGTCGTAATACAATCAATCAATCATAAAACAAAAAAGTAGTTGACTATCTGACATCTGGACTGTTTGATCGGCCCAACAAAAAAAAAAAAATCCCCTCTTGTACTTTTCGACTACCTGACCTTTCGACCACCCGACTTAGAACACATAGTCACTAGAATTTTTTTTATAAATCATTGGCCCGACTTCCCAACCTCGCCATTGTTCGATTTTCAACTTAGTTGGCCTCTCGACCTCAACATTCACAACTCTCGAACTACCTGACCTCCCGACTTCAGGATTGTCGATGATCAAAGTACCCAACATAATGAAACCAACCCACTATGTTATAGTCACGGTCACCATAAAATAAACGAATTATAAAACAAAAATCACTTGACTATCCGCCTCCCGACTATGATTGACACAATATTATAAAAAATTAAAAAAAGTTATCGCTCACATTCTGGACATTAATTTTGTAGTTTTCTCACTTTAAGAATCAGTTACTGAAAATTTAGTCCACTTTATTCTTTTGTTTTGTAACTTTTTTGCATGAAACAAATAATTTGAATAATTTTCATTCCTGTTATCAGGTGTGCAAGAAGGATTTATTTCTTTTGTTAATAACGAAATGTACAAAAACAAAAGCCCTAAACATTTTTTTTTCAAGAATTAAGTCATAGATCAGATCCAAAAACATTTCGTTAAAAAAAAATTGTAACCTCCCAACTACGCAACCTTCCAACCACATGACTACCAACACGAGGTGACTACGAACACAAAGCATCCAACCTCCTGACATTGAACTAAGTGACTTTCGCCACCACTTATGCTATTATGCAACTATTACACGGCGCCCCCAACTCTCTATTACCCACCTTGTTGCTTGAACCCTATAGATATCCCATCTCCAATGTGAAATCCTGCAATAGGAAAATCTCACTCTGTCAATCAAAAATTTTCTTGCCCATGGTTCTAACTACAACAGGATAAACCTTATCCAATTCTTTCTATAAATTCAACATTTTTCCGCTTTGCTCCAGAATGAATATCCTTTCTTATTATTCAAGGATGGTTATGTCATGGCTCTTTAGCTCTGTAGCATGGAAAGCCCTTAGTCAACATTTTTTCATTCTCCCTAAAGACCAGGTGTACTGTTGTATCAACTACTTCGAGCTAATCCTCTCGATTGCAACCTAGTCTTAGCGATTCATTTCACTTGTAGATTTAAACAAGAACCTCACCACTCTATTGAAGACATACTAAGATGTTCCACAATGTTTCCACTTCTGAGCTTGGGTGATAGCTACATTGAGGAATTTACTATCCCCTAGCGCTTCTTTGTCCTCAGATAACGAATTCCTCGCATGCTAGCATAGGCACTCCTACAACTCTTATCTGACACAAGCGTGGCACCACCTCACAACGGGTATATACATTGATGCCACATAGTAGCTATTCAATAATGCTCATGAAATATCTCAGCGGCTTCTCGAGATTGCACATGAGTAATCAAGGCATTTGGCTATTGATAGGGGCTTGTGACCCTCATTGCCAAGATCCTCGTGGTGGGAATGGAGGTTCTAGCACAACAAAGGCTAAAGACTATGCAAGTTAGAATATAAGATATAATCGACCCCAGAACATTTGCTTCATGTTTCCCATATTGTTCTCCTGTTAGGACAATATTTTTATAATCAAACATCTCAATATACACATTGAATGAGTCTATCAAATAGAACATTTTTGTTATAAAATTTTGCATTAATATAAAGGTGTCAAAACCCAATTTTTCTAACAGATCTTGTTTTGGAAAATAGATCCTTGAGGTTCTTAACTTCACTTATTGAATTATTTATGATATCATTGACAATTTAGAAAAATGTTTATAAGACTCTTCTTTAGTCTGAACTTCAAACACTCTGTAATTACTATTTCTTACTATATTAACTTATTTACTTTTCCATACAAGCATAGGACACATCTAACCATGCATAATCATAACCACAACGATAACCGGGACCTTTTTTACAGGTGATATACAGGCATAGAAAACCAAAGTAAAAAATATAAATGGAACTTTCATTGACCACATACTAACTTATTACAAGAGGATTTCTGTCACTTGTCAACAATTCGTAATGTAAACTGGATACAAGCATATCGATTCTTGCAGGCATAATTGCACCATTCCTATTGACATTGGTAATGCTTATAATATAACAAGATCATCTATTTCCTATTAAAATTTTTATGATTGTTTATGGCATAGAAAATTTAGCATTTTTTTGAGCATTTTTGTACAGGTTTCCTCAAGAAAATACATTCCAGTAGTTTTTGTTGCCCTATTGTTTCTTCTAATATATGTATGTCATTATATCCATGGAAACAAGTAAGCCTATAATATCAATCACAACATGACAACAGAGCTTTCAGACTGAGTGTGCCCAAAGTTCCAACAAAAGAGTTATTATACACAAAGCTAGCACAAGGAGTTGACCAAATACTTGTACATTTAGTCAAAAAATACCATGTGAATTACTATGCTCTTGTATTCAATTTTGTCAAGTATTTAGCTCTGAATACAACTGCGACTAGAAAAAACGGTGTCATGAGGTTATTCCTTGTCCCTCCATTACTACTACATCCTTGATCTTGAAATTACTACATAAATTTTGTTCCCATTTGGTCTTTGTATTATCTCAAATAAACATGGGCCTGAATATTTTCCTCAACCACTAAATTTCAGGAAGCATCTCCTTTAACCCATGGACCAGTCAACCTTTCACTATTACAAAATGGCTAATT
>APFE030554287.1:194974-247659 GCA_000404065.3 Pinus taeda | reverse complement strand
GCAAAAGACTTCAGCTTCTTGCCAGTTTTGGAAGAGTTCTGGAGACAAAATTGAGAACACTTCCTCTAGCAGAAGACTTACATCTTCTTGCCAGTTTTGGAAGAGTTCCAGGAATTGCATAAGCATTCCAGAGTTGTTGGTCATCCTTAAACCATCACAGGTTGAGACTTCCCTTTTCAGGTTGAAGTTTTACCTTTATATGGGGTGAGGCCTCCCTTTTATGGTTGAAGGTTTCCCTCTTTAAAACAATAGGATCACTTCCTCTAGCAGAAGACTTACAGCTTCTTGCGAAGTTTGGAAGAGTTCCGGGAACTGCACTAAGCGTTCCAGTGTTGGTGGCTATCCTTAAACCACCGCCCTTTTTTTTACCAACATTTCATAGAGCACATTCAGCCTAGTGCTGCCATGCATTATTGCACATTTTGTATTACAGCTCTTTTCTTGGACTCATACATAACCCTTCGGATTAAGGGGGGGAATGTTGGACACCTAATCCTAAAGGATTAGTGTGGAAGCCGAATGGACAAAGCAGTCCAAGGGACCTTGGGATGTGAATCCCAACGGTCACCATATTGTACTATAAATGTACATCATTTGTGAATAAAAAATGTATCGCATGCTTTATCTTTCCTGATTGTTCTCCCTCACCATGTGTGTTTAACAGTAGTTATTTGACGTGATGCAGTTAGTTGACTTGTTTGTATGTGTGTGTGTGTGTGTGTGTGTGTGTGTGTGTGTGTGTGTGTGCGTGTGTGTGTGTTGGCGTGAGGGGAACTGACCCAAGTTCAGCATTAGTTAGCCAAACAAATCCCTACACTATTGGCCCTTTTGGCATCAGCCCGCAGAGTGCGGACTGAAGTCTCACTCGAGCAGTATGGGGGGATGCTGGAACCAAGTTTCCTCACCCTTGAGATGGTTGTGATGTCAGTTTATCCTGGCTATACTTGCCTGTGCATAGATTTCTTTGCCCACTGTTCCACCCTTTAGTACCTTCGCGAAAGGTTACAATCGGCTTTCATGCAACCCTAACCTGGGGCTGATATACTTTCTCATTGTTAGGGCGGCAAACTGTGATATTTCTCAAACTACACTAAATATCTTACTTATATTATTATAGATCTTAGTTAGCTTCACGTAAACAGATGCTCTTACTTGCATTCACTTAACCAATATATTTACATACATTTGTGCATCATACAAGCATTATAAGTGAAATTTATACCCAATATAATAGATGCATAAACAGGAAATAAAGATGCATAAATTATAGAATACTTCTCTTTATTAATAATTCCTAACAATTACAGACTCAACCTACCCTGCGCACTCAATTACAGGGTTCCGCGCACTCAGTTGTGGATTTCTAGGCCTCTTCGCACTCAACTGCAGAGCCTCTACATATGCTACAACCCAAAACTTAGACTTCTAATTCAAATCTATCTCTCATACATGTTCGATCTTCTTCTTCTTTCAATTATTCAATAATGCCTCTAACTACTTAGATCTTATCTCTATTTATACAATCCCATGGTCCACGAACCATGGGCATATCTACAGCTGACATTACATTTGTGAAATAAGGGTAGACAACCCTATGACTCTTTAACAACTACGCACTTCGTGACCACAAAATGCAGAGTCTTTACATTTGGATTACAAAATTTGACCAAAACATGGGCTTTTAGTCCCAAAAATTCCCTTGGGGGATCCCGCACCCAACAGGACCCCAACACAAACATCATGACTCACCCTCGAGTCACTCTATAGGTGCAGAGATCTTAGCACGAAGACCTCCCAGCTTTGTTTGGATCATCGCAATGTCGGCATCACACTGAGCGGTCGCCTGCTGGACTTCTTCCATTCATTGTTTGATGACTGCTACTAAACTACTACTCTGAATCTTCTGTTGAGTTGTTTGCAATTTCACGAGATTTCATTCAATGCAAGATGTTATCATGTATGCCTCATCTATCCATGGTTGTAGGGACGCTTTTAAGACTGCTTCTTTAAGCCGAGTAGCATCCACCTGTTCTTTGAGCGCCTTTACCCCCTACATCCATGTAAGCTTCTACATAAGGGCAACTGTCTGGTGGTCCATTTTACCTCGTCATACCTCTATTATAGCTCACACACCTCTGTCTCTGGGCGCTCTACATTAGAGTCCTCCTACAGGGTAATTAGGACCTTGAATGACTGTTTAAAAAGTTGCATGCAGTCTACCACTACACTATCAACCATCGCCATTTCTATTGTAACAATGGTGGTATGTTTTTCCCTGACTTTCGGTGGAGTTGAAGGTTGCACCTTCAGCTACAGTTCTACGATCTGTAGGTTCAGCTCTAGCTGAACCCTGGCCATCTCCGCTCGAGTGTCGCGCACCCCCGTGGTTAACTTACAAATGCACGCCTCCACCAATTCTTCTACCTGAATGTCCAACTCTGGGACCATCCGACAGGCTTCCTCTACTACCTGCATAATCTATGTGTTCTGCTCCACTGCCTCATTACGCTATAGACCCAACTTCTCAATGTTGATGTGTTGCTCGCTCATCACCTCTAGGGTATGACTCTCCTGGGCCCTGAGATGCACGGTGACTCCATCCTGTAAGAGGTAGAGCATCTCCTGAGGGAGCGTAGCCATTTTCAATCCTACCCCTTTCAAACTGCTAACCGTGGGCATGTCGGCCTCCTTCTCTATAGTAAGTGCCCCATCTGGTAACACTATCGTGTTGGTCACCCTTTTGTACAACATCTCCTCGAAAGCTAAAGTTTTGATCGCGAGGCTAGTGGACATTGTGCCAGCCTGTGGAGTGCGAACCTGCAACTCCTGTAGCTCTATTCGAAGAGCCCCCAATACCAACTGTTGATGTTCTTCGAACTATTGGAGGGCCTCCGCGGTGACATCCCTCACCATTTCTCCAATATCATGTAAATCCTCCTCAGTGAGGGTGATTGGGTCGAAATATGTCTTTGATGTCTTTGTTTTCTTTCGTGGCACTACCTTCTCTCATGGTTGCGGACACTTGAGTTGGGTGGATGTCGTTTGTGGGTCCACACCACCTTGCTCTATCTCTGTTTCTACCTCAGTGCCACGCAAAGGTGACTTTTATCCTTCGCACTCTTCTCCTCCTGTTTTCTGTGTTCTTCCAGTTTCGCGGTGTCGGGTGCTTCTTGGGCCTTAGTTGTTGCTTCCTCCTTTTTACACTTCTCCACCAGCTGCGCCATTCAAAGCTTGGTTTCTTCCTGTTTACGCTGCGCAATAGACTTGTCCATTTCCACTGCAGATTCTGTTAGAGCGCACCACTCCGATGGCCAAGACTCAAGGACTGTGAAAATTACATCATCAATCGCCAGGTATGGTAGGTTATGCCACGTCTTCGTAGGTTCCTTCCACACCCTGATAAAAACATGGTGGAAATCCGCTTTGAACTCTGCAAAGCTCTGTATACTGGTGTATACCATGGGTGACATCCGCAGCTTGTGATTGATCCCCATTCATATATTCATCTCCATTAATACCCAAAAGATCTTGCTTTCTTTTATACGTTGTGCATCCTTGGTCGCCCACAACAAAGCGTACTTCGCTACCTCTGCAAGGTCTGGTGCAACTGAAGGGAATTGGTTGTCTTTAGGTAGCTCCCATGCCACCAGTATGATCAACAATGGGAGCCACACATAGTGAAACGTTTTTCTCTGCTCCTGTGCCTCGCGACAATTCACAAGGAACTCGCCGCATAGATAGTTCAACCAGTTGAAATTGCCTCCTTCCACGCATTGGGCTGCTAGTGTAATCACAGGCGTGGGCACCTCATCCGCACAACACTTTGACATCACTTTCCCTACTAGTATTTGTGTCATTACATTGACTATAGGGTTGTTAATGCTAGAGATGGCATATCCTCGCTTCTTCTTCTCTAACTTGAACTTCTTCTTCATCGCTTCTACAAGGGCCAACTCACCACCTTTTCCTTTTGAGATATTGGTTGGATCCTCCCCCAAGTAAGGCAGCCGTGTGATTTGATGAATCAAGTGGTCTGTGATGGGAATGGGCTCCTCTAGCCACAAACACCCATCGTACACAAAGCAGAGCAGCTTCCTAATGACGAAGATGGTCACTGTGGCACGGTGGTAATACGGCACCCAGAGAAATTTTAGTAACCTGGTTTCTCTACACCCCTGAGCCATTTGCGCAGCTCCAATTCAATCATTCCAGACATCACGTCAATCTTCCAGTGCATTAGATGTTCAGTTGCTAAATGCGGGAATTTCTCATGATCCGTGAGGTCCCAATCTTCAAACTTCAGTACAGGAACTCGTCCTAAGTGCGGTCCCTCAAAAATGATATCATCTTGATGTAGGAGCATTCAGGCCTAGTCAACAATGTGATAGCATGATCACATGTTGTGACTAGCAAGGGGTTGGAAGGCAAGAGTTTAGCTCATTTTATTTATTTAAATATGTGAGAGTGTTTATTTATTGTAAAATATGAAAAAGGGGCATAGTGGCTAATTGATTCTCCCTGTGTGGAGATTAGGCCAAACTGTTAGATTTAATTGGTTTGAATAGAAAATGAGGAAATTGAAAGCTTGATTTAGCGGTTGTTTAGAAAAGAGTGGAGCTTAAGAGACTTTTTAGGAGAGGTTGAGAGATTTTTGGTTTTGAACCAGAAATGGTTCATGAATCCACTTTTGTATAAAGTGTGAACTCTTTGTATAATTCAGGGGTTAGCTAGAGTAGTAGAGAGGGGTTGGATAGATTAGATAGGTAGATGTTTTGAGAGAGGTTAGGTATCATGAGTGGTTTGCGGCCTACGGGTAGATTTGTAAACAAAATGCCACTGTAAAGAAGAATCAAGCCTGAGGAACGGGGATTCCATTCTGTAATTATTCATTTGTATCTATATATATTGTAATGGCGTAGGACTATATAATGTGTGATTGAGTGTCAAATGATTGTTGAATGCATTAGAGGATTTCATATATACATATTTATGCAGGTGGAGTGCATGAATGCAGAGGAGAGGAATTTCACAAATACACAGAGAAGAACATGGCAAGGAGGATCCTAATGAATTGTTAAATCCATTAGAATGATCAAACCAAAGCTCAAGAGGGATAGTGCACAGTTGAAAAACCCAAAGTGACGAAGCGGAAACCATAGAAACAATGTTGAAAATAGTTTAAAATCCAAGTAACAGAAAGAAAGAGAAGTGAAGTGGTGACACTCAGTAGCTATTGGATCATTTAGATCAACGCCCAGGATCAAGTTGTGGTGGCATAAGCCTTTTGAAAACATTAGCGCGAACCTTTGGAATGGAGCGATCGTGATCCTGTGATTAAACGTGGACCGTCAAATCAATATTTAGATCGAAGGTCCATATCTAATCACAAATCACGTTATTGGCAGGCTCAAGTGGCAGCAATCGGCCAGTGCATATGTAATACGCCAATAGCGATAAGGCGATTGGGTGATTAGGAGTTCGGCCTATCAGAGGAGTATGTGACTTAAGGCAGACCCAATATATTTATGTGTGCGGGTATATAAATCTTGAAATCCAATTCTATGGAAATTGCGGAGATTGGAGTCGGAGGAATGTGAGTTATATATGTGTGTTAAAGAACTGTAGTAGGGCCGATTGCATTTAGTGAGGAGGTACAACCTCGGGTTCTATGTGGAGGTCGTACCAAAAGGTGGAAATGATGCTTTTTGTGGGGTTTTTTAATGCCGATATATATTTTGGGGGGTTTAAATATATATAGAAATGGTTTAAGGGGGGCAAAGCTTGGTATATGTGAACTATGGCTTTTATCAAGATTGCGAAGCAGGTTTAAGTTCCAAAAGGGAAGAACCAATGGAAATATTTGAGGAAAAGGTTAATGAAGGTCGAGAGGGAATAAACAGTCCCGGTAGAGGGTTTAAGGCGAGGTGATTGAGTTTCGATACAAAGGAACTTAAAAAGGGGCCTTAATCATTAATAATAAAAGATTTGACTCTTTAGAGAGTAAAACACCTGGGACAATTGTACTTATGCATATTTATGCATATTGTGGGTATGTGTAGGGGTAACCCTGCACCACGTCTAGGAGCAACGGGGTTTGCAAAGAGCTCTTGCTCTCATCTATGTCCTTCGGCACTTTGGCTTTGCCCTTGCACGGAGGAACATCTTCGGGTAATTGGGTAATAGGGTTCGCACCCTGGGTTTCAACTTCCATTTCTACATCCTCCTCCTCCACTAAGATTTCTTCAGATTACTCATCGTCGGCCTCTAGATTAATGGTCTTCCCCTTTTCTTGCAAGGTGAGCTTGGTCCTCTGTGGGTTTCTTGGTGATATGCGCACCGGTATCATAGCCTACTTATCCTTCTTAGGTTGCGGTGTTCTGGGTGATTTAGGGACCTCACCTATCATTCCAACACTCTCTAGGTCTTCAACTACTGTAATTTCCTTTGCAGCTTCCTCGACTATCACTACTCCTATGTCCATGGCTTCTACGGGTGCTGACATGGCACTATTCCACAATTCTTGCAATGTCTCTGTTAGTTGCTCAAACAATTAATTTGCTTTCAGAGTCTCGAATAGGTCTCAGTTCATGTATACTTGAGCACACAAAAACTCAGTTCTCAAATTGCCAATGTGTTTTTTGCTAGAAAGCCACTTGTAATTTATAGGCCTTTTTGAATTCAAATTCAACTGTTCCCCCCACATTTGGCCCATTAATGTTAGATTGCAAAAGATTTTCAAGAATCTAACCCATAAATATCACCTTAAATACCTGTCGCCCACTCCATTTTGCCTCAAACTGACCATCAAATCGTGAATAGTGACTGTAATGGTCACTTTTCAGTGGACCTGCACGCTAGTGCAGCTATCTTCATGTTGTCATGGACCCTGTGACACTTTTCTGCATCGCACAGTCCTTACATCGCGCAGCTCTCCAAACCGGGCAGTCTAGTTTATAGTCCCCCGCCTCCTTTCAGCTGCCTGGAGTGCTAATATTGTGCTTTTGTCGGCTAGTTAGATGGTCAAGCCACCCGTGTATAGATTCAAACAACTGCCATTCACCTTTCTTGGGAAGGGATCTCCATTCAACTTAACCAACTGGACCGTGCCACCATCTGTAATGTCCTTAATAAAATATGGCCCTATCCAATGCATTTTGAATTTCCCTAGAAATTTATCAAACTTACTATAATATAATAACACCAAGTCATTCACCTTAAAGTGTGCAGCTTAATATGTCGGTCGTGCCATGCCTTTTGGCGTTGTTTTTGGACCTGCTAGTGAAATCCAGCCAAAAACATCTCTTCTTCAAGCTCATCCAACTGCGCGAGCCTCTCTTCTAGGGCTCCACGATCTGTGAGCACCGCTATGCACAAACTAGGCATGACGTATTCCATAGGCATTATGGCTTCAACCCTGTATACCAGCCTAAAGGGTGTCTTTCTTTATAACTTCTTACACGTCGTCCAATAAGCCCATAATACTGCAGGTATGCATAGGTCCCAATCAGTTCACTGAGCATTGCATACCTTGGTCAGCGCATTTTCAAGCACTTTGTTGAATGCCTCCACTGTCCCGTTAGCTTGTGGTGATAAGGTGTGCTCTTTTGATGATACACCTAAAACTCTTCCATCAGCACACTAATCGTTTCATTTAGAAAGAACGTACCCCGATCACTCATCAAAATCTTTGGGCATCTAAATCGCGTTAATACATGTTCAAATAGAAACTTTGCGGCAGCCGCACCCATGCAATCCTTTACCGACTATGCTTCCGCCCAACAAGTCAAGTACTCTGTCACAATAATAATGTACCTCATGCCTGTCTTTCCTTGGGGCTGAATAGGTCCTATAAAATTTATTGCCCAATTTTCGAAATGCTACAACATCATTTGTGGATTAAAAGGCATTTCATCCCTCCGTGATGGCCTACCTGTTCTTTGACATACATCACATGCCTTGTAATATGCTTTTGAATCCTGATGAAGGGTTTGTCACCACAACCCTATGCGTAGAATCTTCTGCATGGTTGCTCTCCCTGCGTAATGTCCTCCCGCGGCGCCCCCATACACATCCACAAGGATGCTGCTTCGTTCAAACTCAGGCACATACCTTCACAATATCTCATCAGCCCCCATCTTGTATAGATTCCCAGCAATGACAGAGAAATTTGTCGCGCACACCACTAATTCCTTATTTTTCTAGACAGAGTATCCTTCCGGTGCAGTTTCTATTTTTAGGAAGTATATTATATCCTCAAAATCTCCATCTACGATGTGCATAGCAAAGAGCTGTACGTCAAGTAATCCTTCCTCCAAATTAGTAGGTTCCTCCACTGTTTCAATGCGCAACAAGTGATCTGGCCCCACGTTCAATCATCCAGCCTTCACAAAAAATTCAAAATCATACTCTTGGAACAATAAGAGCCATTTGCAGATGCGCTCCCCCAACACAGGCTTATTGACCAAGTACTTAAGTGTGGAGTAAAGGTGCACCTACTCATGTTGTGGCTTTTCTCCATAAGCCTGCGTCCATTTGGCCAGATATGTGTGTGGATCATTCTGCCCATCATAATTGTCTGTCAGTCACATTTTAGGCTTCCCAAATCATGCTCACATCATTCTCCTACATTTGTGCCAATCATCAAAACTCCCCTTGTGCATACCCCACCATCTTGCAGGCGTAGCGCGCAATGCCTAGTCCAAGGCCTGGAAGTGTTGTTTTTCTAGCACTTCCCTTTCAAATGCATCCAAAAAGATATCTACCTCATTCAGTCCGTCATAAGTAGGAATATTTCTTACCTCTAATGACACACAACGCAGCGACCTAGTCATCATATTGCAATTCAGCATAGTTACTTCATGTAACCGATTCTGCCAGCATTCTATCTCTTTGTCGGAATCCAAAGTGCAATAACTCTCATGCTCCCATGTAATCCTTCCATCCACTGTGGGATTCACCCAGTCTTGGTCTTGCACTATCATCTTATAGATGCAGTCCAGATCATCATCACTCTCATAATCGTGGACTGGTTCTGTGTAGCGTGATTCTTCAACAGGATCTAGAGGTAGTATTACACGCAGTGATTTCTTCTCAAATATCATCTTTCGTTTCTTTAGATTGATTACCTCGTTCATATCAGAAGCCCAGTCAATTCCCAAGAGCGCAAGGTAGGGATTTTTGTCATCAACAATCTCTATTACTTCAAAATTTGTCAACGCGCTTACTCCCTCAATATCCACGATTACTCCCTGCAGCCGCCCTATGGGTATGATTTTCTGTTGATTCACCATCCTTAGCTAAATTGGAGATCATTACAGCAGAGGTCTCCCCATTTTCTCCCATGTCTATTTCGGTAGAATATTCGCATCTGATCCCAAATCCAAAATGACTTGATCCATTTTGTATTCTCCAATCTGCGTAGTGAGTCTCATTTCACGCCCCATCCTTGTCTTATGCTTTCTGATCTTGTGGAATACACATGGTTCACCTCATGTGGTCCCAGCACATCTATTGATGATTTCTTGTAACCCTTTCACAACCTTACTGTCACGCGGTAACTTCATACAGGTTTCCAGGAAAGTCGTGAGCATAGAGTGGTCCATCTCCAACTCTAGTTTATCCTTGCTTCTTGAAGTGGAGGCCTCAATGAAGCTCTTCTTAGCTTCCATGAATGCTTCACAAGCACACCCCAAATCAAACTCAGCTTCTTTTGTCGAGGATTTGCAAACCCATGTACTTTCCTCCATTTGTTTCCCCTTGTCATATCCTGTCGCGATTCCACTTCGAAGCACTATATTTATGTTTGGATCTTCCTCGCGCGGCTCAACCCTCATCAACTGTAGGTTCTAAGTTGGGGGAGGTGGTAGCATCCCTTTGTCTCGTATCCTAGCTATCAGTGTAGGTCAATCTTCTATTTTATGATCAAACAGCGTCCAATACTTGCACGACGGGCGCATTGGATTAGTGCAATCACGGGCATAGTGTCCTAGCCCTTTGTAATTGTAGAAAATCAACTGTCCTCAACCTCTACCAAGTCCTCCTCTACCTCGACCTCGTATGCACCCCTGAAATCCTATCCATGCCATCCTGCATTTTGTTCAAGCATCTGTGTTTCAGCTTGAACCCTGTAGGTGGGAGTTTTATCCATCATCAATTCATAGCTCCTATAGGTACACTCATCATGTCCTACCGATATGCAAAAATTGCAAAACAACTATTGCAGTGTTTCCACATACTTCTGTAACAAGTGGCAATTATTTGTGGCATGTTTTTTGGTTGCTTGATAGATAGCGCACCATAAGGCAGGCGTCGCACTAGGTCCTTCTTAAGCTTCCGGCCTTAAAGGTATCAGTCCTCCTCCTGCAAGGTAATTTGTAAATACCAGGTAGTGGTCTTTGTCATGACCTTGACTCTTGTATTTCATGCACCATACCTCTTCGCGTACCTCTGGCTAAACCATCCTATCCTACTTCATGATTTGCATCTCAAGGCAAAAATTCTTTAGATGCATGTGGATCTGCTGAACTACTAGATTAGGATCTTGCATCAAATTCTCATGTAGTCTTATGGCAATCTCCAAGGCCTCTGCCTGGGTTGTAATATTTTGCTCTGACAGTGCACTCCTTAAGTGTGGTAGTAGTGAAGCCACAAACCACTCGCGATGTTTTCAATCTATCATATTCATGTTAGCTTCGCAGATCATACATTTCAGACTCTAATGTAGTTCCCAAGGCATCTCGCTTGGTAGCATCGTGACCTCTTTGAATCCCACAATCAACTACACTTCAGATTTAGGCTTGCTAAATTCCCTATTCAATGTTGATTGGATGTCCACTACTCTAACATTCAGGTTATCACTAGAGTACTTAATATACCAGGTCAGCGCGTGATCCTGCAAAGTGCTAACCAGTGTCACTTTCTTTATATGATCATCTCTAACACCTTGAGCTTCCCATATAGCCCTCACAACAAACCAAAATTGGTCGAGATCTTCATTTCCCAAACCTTTGAACAAAGGAAACTTCACTGTGTTTTCCATACTGAATTGAGGTGGTGGTGGAGGTGGTATAGGTGAAGTTGGAGGTGATGGTGGTGAAGATGGAGGTGGGGTGGATGGAGGTGGTGTTTGTGGAAACTCTTGTCTTATCAATTGAATAGCACTTCACAGAGAGACCTTCGCTATCCCTTCTTCATCCCTTCGTGGAGGTGAAATCAAGGGGCTATACTCTGAACCCTTATTTCCTTCGTTTTTGTAATGTTTTCCGCTTTGCATAGTCCCAAGCATCAAGGTAGTTGCATAACCCATTTTTCGCACAATAGCATTTTAATCCAAGTATTCAGATATTTAACATACTTACCTCGCAGTCCTTTGAAAAACGTCACTCCACCTCGCTATAACTAACTGAGGTGCCAACTGCGAGCTCAGTAACAAATCCTCCTATGATGCAATCGAGCCAATGATTGACAACATGCACAATCTTATCCTCCGATGCTTCCAACCTTCGTACTAGCTCTGGGATCCACACAATAGGACCATTAAGTTTCCACCTTCCTTGAATATCTGCTAGCTTCGCGATCCACTCGTATATCACAGTAGGAAAGGAGGCGAAAAATATCTTGTGGATCTCCATATATAGGTATTAATCCAACCACTATTATTTTGATAGTCATGAGTGTTTGTTTTCCTATGCCACAAACTCTTGAATCCTTCTATCCAACCAACCTTCGATTTCTTTCTTAGTTGGATTCCAGTGATACAACATCACACATCTCTCATGTAGATTCCGGTCCCGAAAATGGAACCATTTGTTGGCTTGAGGGGGCCTGACCCAGGTTCAGCGTTAGTTAGCCAAACAAATCCCTACACTACTGGCCCTTCCGGTATCAGCCCGTGAAGCACGGACTGAAGTCTCACCCAAAGCAATATTGGGGGATGTTGGAACCAAGTTTCTGCATCGTGGAGATGGTTGTGATGTCGGTTTATCCCGGCTATACTTACCTATGCGCAGGTTTCTTAGCCCTCTGTTCCACCCTTCAGTACCTTCATGAAAGGATATAATCAGATTTCACACATCCATAACCTAGGGCTAATATACTTTCACGCTACTAGGGTAGCGAACTGTGATATTTCCCAAACTACGATATATATCTTACTTGTCTTATTACAGATCTTAGTTAGCTTAGTGTAAACAGATGTTCTTACTTGCACTCACTAAACCAATATATTTACATACATTCGCGCATCATACAAGCATTATAAGTGAAATTTATACCTAATATAATAGATGCATAAATAGGAAATAAAGATGTAGAAATTGTATAATACTTCTCTTAGTTGATAATTCTGAATAACTACATACTCGACCCGCCCTACGCACTCAGCTGCAGGGGTCCACGAACTCAGCTGCGGACTTCTAGGCCTATGCGCACTTAGCTATAGAGCCTCTACCTACGCTATGACCCAAAACTTAGACTTCTACTTTAGAGCTATCTCTCATACATGTTTGATCTTCTTCTTCATTCAATTATTCAATAATGCCTCTAACTACTTAGAGCTTAGCTCTATTTATACAATCCCATGGCCTATAGACCATGGGTAGATCTACAGCCAATATTACATTTTCAAAATAAGGTCGAATAACTCTGTGACTCTTTAACAACTACGTGCTCCTGAACCTAGATCAGGCCCCCTCAAGCCAACAAATCCCTACACAAATAGCTCTTTCAGCATCAAGCCATGGAGTGCAGACTGAAGTCTCACCCGAAGCAGTATGGGGGAATGCTAGAACCAAGTTCCTGCACCCTTTAGATGGTCGTGATGTCTGTTTATCCTGGCTATATATGCCTGCATGCAGGTTTCTTAGCCCTATGTTCCACCCTTCAGCACCTTCGCGAAAGGATACAATCATATTTCGTGCAGCCCTAACCTGGGGCTTATATACTTTCGCACTGTTAGGGCAGTGAACTGTGATATTTGACAAACTACATTAAGTATCTTACTTGTCTTATTACAAATATTATTTAGCTTCGCGTAAACATATGTTCTTAATTATGTTCACTTAACCAATATATTTACATACATTTGCGCATCGTACAAGCATTATAAGTAAAATTTATACCCAATATAACAGATACATAAACAGGGAATAAAGATGCAGAAATTGTACAATACTTCTCTTTATTGATAATTTTGAACAATTACAGACTCGACCCACCCTGCGCACTCAGTTGCAATGGTCCGTGCACTCAGTTGTGGACTTCTAGGCCTCTGCGCACTCAGCTGCAGAGCCTCTACCTATGTTACGACCCAAAACTTAGACTTCTACTTTAGAGTTATCTCTCATACATGTTTGATCTTCTTCTTTGTTTAGTTATTCAATAATGCTTCTAAATACTTAGAGCTTAGCCCTATTTATACAATCCCATGGTCCACAGACCATGGGTAGATCTATAGCTCACATTACATTTACAAAATAAGGGCAGACAACCTATGACTCTTTAACAACTACGCGCTTTGCAACCACAAAATGTGGAGTTTTTACATTTGGATTACAAAATTTGACCAAAATATGGGCTTTTAGCCCCAAAACTGCCCTTGGGAGATCCTGTGCCCAACAAAATGTATAGTGTACTTTTTTGTTCATGTTTATGTACTTAATTTATATGTTGGTGTTCAAGTGTATATTTTTAAGCCAAATTAGATATGTTCATTTAATGTGCTTGCAAATATATGCCTATGTGATGGCAATTATTTTCCATGAGATGTATATTTGAGGATATGTGTGGTGATGATGTTAGATTACAATGCTTGTGTTTTATTAGATGTGATCACGATGATGATGCCCTGTTAGATTATTAGATTTTGTCCTAGCTAATAACGCTTATATGTGCTAGAGGTGTATATAATTAGATGATGGTAGTGAATTTGAATGTGCATCATACATGATGTTTATGATTGTTAGATGATTATTATCGTGATGTTTATTTTTATGAAACAATACTTATTATAGATTATGAATCCGTGAACTTATAGCAACATTATATATATGAAATTACATGCAAAATGACTTACTTTAAAAAAAATGCAAAGATATTTTTATAAATTACAAAGTTTAGTATGGTTGAAACTATAGTTGTAAAATTACCATAAATATTCTTCTGTTGCTTAGATAGTTTATTCATATTCATTGTAATCTAATTAGTAAAATATTTGAATACTCACAAAGAAAAAAAAATTAAAGGTAAATGTTGGTTTTCAAGCCTCTGTGGAAGTTCTTTGTAGCTTCATGTTCCGGATTATCCACAGTTTCCAGTTTAGTCTGTCGACGTTTCGAACCCCAACGGGGGTCCATCATCAGGACGCTTCTGAAGGATAGAAATGAGGTAGAAAACCACTATAGATCCATCTTAATCACAGATTTATCAATCAATAAAGGATATTAAATCTTTTGACATGTATATTTTGGTTCCTTATTTGCTATTGTGGTTTAAATTTACTATTTTTAAATAAAAAATATGAGCTAAATAATTCAGAAAATATACTATATTAGATTTAACTTTTTACAAATAATTATATATGATTATTTCTTGATAAAGAAATCAAAGAAATATTATTTTTTCCACATACTTTTCACGAGATAGTCACATAAAATTCATTTTTTCACATTTCTCCTAGCTAATATTACATCATGCTCACAATGATAAAGACATTTCTACTTTAAATAATTTATTTATAAATACATAAAAATATATATTTATTTTACATAATCTAAATAAGAAAGCAAAATGTATCACCAAGTCTATTAGAAAGTCAAGAAAATGTCTCTTAATCACCATCAAATTATTTGTCATTTAATTCTTAGCCATAAAATATTTATCAGTTCAACTTTTATTTATAATTACCATTGAAAAGAAGAGTCAAAACTCTTCCATTATCCATGAATAAAAAATTGAAACCTCTCATGCATCCATGTAAGCCCATTTGTTTCTCTTATGGTCCATAAAAAGATGTAATCAACATTTTATGCATGCATAAGACCTCCTTTTAGTTTACATAATGTTGCAAGAACTTGAATTTAAATATAGTAAGCATGAATTTACCTCTCATGTCAAGAATTTAACCTTACATAGGATCCCCATTTGAATCGAATATTTCAGCAAACTCCTTCTCCTTCTCTCTCTCATGTTCTCTAAGCCATTTAGTTGGTGTCATTATTGCAAGCCTTTCAGTTTCCTCTAGTTTACCATTGAAAGTGGATGTTGCTCTTCTGAAAGGGTGTTCTTGGAGGAATACCCCATAGCAGTCATACATTGTTTTTCGTAGGTGTCTGGACCACCTAAAATTCAGAGGAGGTCCACAACATTTACATCCATGATACCCTTTTTCTACAAGACCTGAAAAATTATTGTATACATGGCACGTTAGTGATCATGAAGATCTAAACAATTGCAGCGAATTAAAACAATATTGTTACGTATATAAACAAATCAATAAAAATGTTATTTACCAAAGAAAAATCCTAAGCCTAGATAATCATGTATGGTGTAAGCATATGTGTCATACAATGTAGAACTCCTCTCTGTTATGATGGATATTTATACATCATACACATGTATCCCTTCCCATAATTCCTTCAATTCATCTACCAATGGTTGTAAGTAGACATCCATATTCTTCACTTGTCTTCTACTAGGGACTATGAGAGTAGACGTAAGATGTTCATTCTTCATGGACAATCATTGGGGGGTATTGTTATTGATCACTACTACATGCCAAACATAATACTTGGTGTTTTGGAGGGAATATGGGTTGATGTCATCCATGGCTATGCTGAGTCGTAGACTTCGTACTTCATCCTTGAATTTTTTAGGCCATGTATGCTTTATATGCTTCATGGCTATTAAATCTGTTAGGATTGGCATAACTCATAAATCACTTTCATGTGAGGCATGCCATCCCTGCAACATAGCTAATTATTGCAACTAAATAGCCTTTGAGTCTTTGGGATTATAGGCATGTGCCTCAATATCTTATGAGGAGGACCATGTGATTTGTACATGTTTTTTTATTTATGGTACCTATCATGCCCACATTTTAGACACATCCCTTTGTTTGCATATTCTCCTCTATATAGAATACAATCATTCATACATGCATGATATGATATGTACTCAAAACCCAAGATTTTCAACAATTGTTTTGCCTCTTCGAAGCTACCCTGTAAGACATTATCACTCAAAAGAACCTTATCTTTGAATAATCTGTAGTTGGAGGGAAACATAATTATACAATGTCAATATTTAATGTTCATAAAATTGACCATTTTTAATGTTGATTCTGTGATAATATTTCTCAAAATATAAGGGACTTGATCAACCATGTAGGTCAATTACCTCAATATTGTCAAGAAACTTGCATTCGACATCACAAAATTTGCTTCCAAGTTGTACAGTAACATCGTTGTCCCCATTTAAGTATACTTTGACTTGCCAAAGAGATGGGTGGTGGAAGTATATTTTAGGCTTTCAAATAAGGTATCAGTGATATGAGCATCATCCCCTAGCTCATCATTCTAGAATGCATCTAACAGCATTGCCTCCATTGCCAACTTGTGATGAAGAACTACTATTGTTGTAGTCATTCCTAATTGGTGAATCTAGACATAGTGGGAATTGAATAGGTTGTTGATTCATCCATTCTTTGTATGATTTATCTCTAAGTCTTGCTATTAATGCAACCTTCTCTCGATTTGACGTTGTAGCGGGGTGCACCAGAAGATGGTAGGTGGGTCACTGATCATCACCAGAAGTCTTATTTCAAAAAATATTGAACATTAGTACATCAATGACGTTAGTAAGCACATCAATGTGATTGGTTTGTTGAAATTACATTATACGAAATAACTATTACCATTTTTTATCTAGGATTGTAGCTAGAAGATGTCATGTTCCAATTGGTCGAGTGAACGGGTTTTCCATTTTCATCTACCAATTTCTTGCGATATGCTACTCTTGATAAGAACCTCTGACGTTTTTGAAATGCATGAATATTTTTTGCATCTGAACTCGATTCTAAATCAGGATCTTGTAAATTTGGATATATTTTTATTCAATTGACATGGATTTAAAAAACAAAAAAATCAACCAGATAATTGAAATATAAATAAAATTTGAACTTACTGGAGATGGAAACTTTGAAGGAAATTAATTAGCAATATGGAACAAGCTGGAATTTCAAGAATTGGTCATTTGATATTATGAGATTTTCTCCCTGCATTTGAGAAAAAATCATAAATAAAAATTTTTGTACATACCTAAAATTAATTTCGAGAACCATATCACCACAATATGAATTTCAATATAGTTTTCAAACCATTTATCAAGAATAAGGTGACTTTAAAGGAAAATGTATAATATGATCTACTGTAACTCTTGTGGATGTGTCCTAAAGGATAATTTGACATGAATATGTCATTTTATGTGAAAATAAAATTTCAAATAGCTTTTAAACCCTATCATGCTCTCATCAGGACTAACGGCACCGACGCATTTAAATAATAACTACATCAGGACGTTAAAATAATAATTGCACTGATTCTGGCATTTCGAAAAATAAAATAAAAATCTATATATCGATGCTCTTGTAAAAAATAGCATTGATCTGCTCCTATTTCCAAGATTTTGAAAATAAAAATGAATTCTACCATGTCAGTGCTCTTATAGCGATTACAACACTAGTGCATTTAAATACAAACTACACCATTGCGTTAAAATATTAATGACGCCATTTCAAGAATTCGAAAAAAAATATAAAAAATAATAATAATAATAAAGAAATAATATTATATTATATCGATGCATTTAAAAATTTGGCACCCAACCATTTCAATGTGATTTACTTGTAAATGCACTAGTTCTCTTTACTATCAAACGCACTGATATTCATATTAAGTGATAATAATAATAAAAAGCACAAGTATTTCTTTTCTTTTCTTTTTTTAAATTGAAAAATGAAAGAAAATTGATATTTCAAAATCTAATTTCTTAAAGTCTTTTAAATAGTAAAATGTTATTCATTATTTCATTATTTTTCCCAAATTTTCAAGGAAGTTATTTGCGAGAGAGACATACCGAGAGTATTGTGCAACAGCAGAATACTTTGGAGCAATAGAACTATTCTAAATATCAAAAGTTGAAAGGTATGGTGATTCACTAAAAACCCTACATAGTAAAAAATTTTAATTTAATTTTTTATTTTACTAATAAAAAAATACAAATTTCGTTAGGGTTTAATTAAAAGAGAGATCATTTGCAAGAGAGACATATTGGGAGCATTGTGGAGCAACATAATATTTTGGAACTGCAAAAGGATTAGAATTTGAAAGGTATGGTGATTCATTCAAAACCCTGCATAGCAAAAAACTTAAATTTTATTATTTTATTGATTTTAATGTTAAAATATTTTACAATTTCTATTAGATTTATTCAAAAATCAGAGAAAAAAAAAAAAAAAAAACAAAACAAAACAAAACAGAACAAAACAAAAACAAACAAACAAACAAACAAACAAACCTTGCATAATAAAAAATGTACTACTGATTTTACTAGTAAAAATTTTTATGATCTTTGTTCCTATTTAGATTTAATTAAAATTCATAAAATAAAATCAAAAGATTCCAATACTTACCTTAAACTGTTGCTTTTTCTTGCTTATGTGACTCCAAAATTTCAACTTAGAGTTTAACTCCCTCTACCACTTCACAATCAAGTTTTTTCATTTTAGGAAATTTATATTTAATGGGTTTGTGTACTTACTACATATAGGGTATTTGACATGTAAAGTGGGGGGATCACTTATTGAATCATATCCAAACCATGTCGGCCCTGTATGTTTTTTTAAAACGACGTTTGTTCGATGGTGCGCCCTGTGTAATATAACGCACAGGTGTTGGTGATGCGTCTATCATTACATATCACATTGAATCATGTTAACCTTGTCTAGTTTGTTTATCGTTGCACCCAATTTAATATAACGCATTGGTTCACCTCTGCCAAATAGCACCATTAGGTAACTTGTATTTATTTTTTATGTTTTCGTTTTTCACTATGATGGCAATGCTTTTCTTTTTACAAATTTCACCATCATAATTTAAAATTATTTTTAAAAAATAATTTTTAATTTTCGATGTTGAACAATTAAATTCCATGTGTGTTTAGTAGATTAAATGCACTGGGGCATTTATTCAAATAACCACACTGATTACCAGAGCTTTTTTTGGATAAAATTTATTCGATTTGTATAAAATATATTTAATGGCTTATGTATTAAATGGTATAGGTTGTATATTGATTAAAAATGTCTGAGAGGTTATCAAGTAACAAAAATATTGATCAGCTAAATGATAGCACATCCAAAAAATCAGAAAAAAAAAAAAAATGAAATTTCTTTGTAAATTCTTTACAAAATTAATATGTTTGAACTATATGTAAGTTTAACTAATATTTATTGGCTAGTGTGTGTCGTGAAGAGCCACAAAATGAAGAAGGTCGATAAGATTATTTCAAATCTAAGTGAAAAAGAGCGTAATATCCTGATAGAAATATTACAGAAGGATGAATCTAGTGACTGAAAAAATATATATGCAGTATAAGTTTTTTTTTTTTTTCTCTTTAATAAATATACTTAACAATATTATATAACATGTTTCAAACTATATATTAATTCATATATGTTTAATTTTCTACAGGGAGCAACAATCAATGTCGTTCTAAGAAAAGAAAAATTATAGAACATGTAAATGATGATAAATTGGTCCTTAGCTCATACGAAGTGGTGCTAGAGGTTAATGAAAGGGGGAATTTTTTTTACAAAACTATGAAGAATATAGTAGAATGAATGTATAGATGTAATTTCCACTTACAATACAAAAATTAATCCAACGATTCCAAGAACTAAATTATATCTAAACTATAGGAAGCGTTTACAGAGCAATGGTCAATGAGACCTGTCAGACTTGCAATAGGAAAAACATACAACAACAACAAAAGAATCATTCAAAAGGTAATATTCCTAATGAAAATTATTTTCTAGAATTATAGGTATATATTACTATAAACTATTCATTTATTAATATCAATTTTGTTATATTTAGTTTTCATATATCAATATAAAAATAGTTTATTACTTTTTCAGGGAGATTATGAAAATCCCAAAGGATCAACACGCTGATATGTGAAACATGCCGGTAGGAATGTCCAAAAAAGTGTATAAGGAGATGGTCAAAGAAATGGACATTATTGCATCAAAAGAGGAGTCATCTCAACAACACGTGCTTCAAATGTATGTAATCATGATTGACTTTGTACATATAAACAAATAATTTAGTATTAAATATTAATGTTCAAGTATTTTCTTGCAGAAAATAAAACAAAATGGAACTCATTTAACACATAAAATAGGACGACCAGGAAGAAAAGGGTTGATATCAAAGTTTGTGAGTAATTGTTAATATTTGATTATAACAACTAGAGGTTTAATTTAGGTATATTTTAAGTCGTTTTACAAGAACAATCATCGAATGTCTTCAAATAGGTGCTAACATACAAAGAAGAGTCATCAGAAGAATTGATTGACATTGGGTTAAATATGGGTTGTGAATATATTTTGGTGTTCAAAATGCACTATAAAAATCTCAGTTTGACTTGCCTTGCTCAAACTAGAGATAAAATTTGAAGTTCCACATCAACAGATAGCTTGGATGAGTTAACTAAGGTGGCATGGTTGTTATCACTTAGTTATCTTAGTTAATTCGAGTTACGAGCATGAACTTAAGTTATGTGCAATGATTCCTAAATTTTAGGATCCTAGGTTGAGTTAATTTCAGTTGTAACAATTTAAATCAGTTAAACTAGTTCCAACTGTTGGAAAAACTAGTGGAGGGTCTAGTAGTGGGTTGTGTAGTCAATCACAACTCAGTGATCAACCATTTAACTGATCAATCAACCTAAACTAGCTCAAACATGCAGAGAATACGAGTTACTCATTTAAGATTGCAGTTTAAGGGTAGTGTACTATCAATTGTACACTATTTGGAGGAGTACAGGTGGTGCATGCAGTTAAAGGAAGATCCTTAATGAACTATGCAATTCCTTGGAGGAAAATTCCTATGAAATAGGGGCATAATTCCTCATTGAACAATGCAAGGAAGTGGGAGCTTGGAAGGCTAGAAAATTGGCTGAGTGTTGGTCAGAGTCAATCATCTAGGCAGAGAGATAGCTTATACACTTGAAAAGATTACTTAGGCTTGAGAAATCATTGCATTTCTTCTCTATTATTTGATTAATAGAGGAGTGGTTTTGAGCAGTTTCTTTCCCCTAGATAAATCTCTATGTATGTGTGTTAATTCCTTATGCATGTTTATGATTTGATTTCTTGATCGTGAATTTCTTTCCCCAAATGAGTGGAGTAGATTTGAGTCTTACTTTTTATTACATTACATGAACATTTTGAATCTACGTATAATTTCTACATGGTACTAGATCAAGATTCACAGCAGAGAAGAGACTTCGAAGTTGTTATTGCAGTAGGATTGAATTTGCAAGATCAATTCTTTAGAGCTAGCAGGATGGCGTTCTATGGTCTAAGGATTGAGTATGCCCTTGAGGGTAGATTGAAACTTTTTGTCTGGAAGGAACACATGGAGGTGGTACTAGAGGACACTAATTGAAGTAATTTGTCAAGATTAACATTCCAAAACTAGGATCATCCGACCTTAAGGATCTAGCAAAGCGGAGGAAGTGTGTAGCCAAGGCAAGGAGAAAAATATTGGAGGGTGTGAAGTACCACATTGTATTTTATATCTATGGGAAAGAAACCACGTATGAAATGTGGCGAGCACTAATATATTTGTTCCAAAACAGCATCAACCATAGGAAACTGGTGCTCAAAGATAAGCTTCAAAATATCAAGATGCGGAAGAATGAATCTATTCAAAAGTACCTGATCAGGTTCACACAATGTCATGATGAAATTGGAGGAGTTGGGGTTACTGTTGTGGAGGATGATCTCATGAGCCTTTCCCTTCTAGGCCTTCCCAAGATTTGGCACACCCACCAAGATTCTATAAGTGGGAGGGATAAGCTACCAAATGAGGAATGCCTTTGGTCTAATTTGGTATAGGAGGAGATAAGGCGAAATACCATAGATTAGAGCTCATCCAAAGAAGTGGAAGAGTAATTTTCATTAGCCATCAAAGTAATTAAGGCCAAGGGAAATAATTCCCAAGGTGAGTTTGATTCTAGCCAAGTGGGAAAGAAGAAATACTTTTCCAAAATCAAGTGTTTCAACTGTCATGAAATCAGGCACTATTCCACGAAGTGTCCACACAAGAAGGAGAGAAATAAGGAGTCTGCAATAGCAGCAGTGATGAAAGCTTTGGTTTCACAGTTCAATCTTGATTTCATCCTTATCACATGCATGGTGAACACAGCAATGGGGAGTGGGTATTTCTTGGATAGTGGTGCCTCATTCCACATGATGGGGAATAGAGAGTTTTTCAATGACTTTGAGGAGAAAGATCTCCAGGAACATTGAATTTGGAGACGAAGGAAGGTATAGTGCTACTAGGATCAATACGATAACCTTTCATAGGGATCCAGACTCCCCTCTCAAGCTCAATGATGTGATGTTTGTTCCATGTATAAAAAAGAATCTAATTTCTATTGCAGTTTGTGAAGATCATGTTTATGATGTGATCTTTAACAAAGGGAAAGTATTATTGAGACACATAACCATAGGACAAGGGAAGCAGATTGGTGCTCGAGTCAAGAACCTATATGCACTTGAGCTAGAAGATGCATCGAAAGCCTTGAGGAGCAAGTCAAGGGTTAGAGACTTGGTTGTTGAGAGGGAGATGATTTACCTCTCAAAATGGAGCCTCAGAAGGAGCCTCAAGATTGTTTTGGAGAAGCCACAAATGGAGAAGAAAAAAGGAGGCATAGTGGAGACATCCACTAAAGCAGAGACATCCAATAGGGGGAGAGTTAGAGCTAAGTGGGAAGAAGGAGCACATGCATCCATACCTCCAGGTGTGAGGTGGGGCAATGTGAAGTCCTAGTCCCTAGAGTGCAAAAATTTGGGTAGGGCCAATTGAGGTGTTCTCCTCGTGGGTCATTACCCTTGCTACAAGGGCCCATAGTATTGAGTAGTAGGAGGATCATTGGTATTCATATATTGTGGAGTGAAAAGGAGTGTTGACAATAGAGCAGGAGGCTCACTAGCAAAGTCAGCAACAACACAGTTTTCCCAGTAGACAATTTCATATTGATTCAATGATTATTTTTATTTATTTTTATGTATGCTTCTTAGTTGTAGATGTTGTAGTAGCAGCAGCAAGAAATATAAGTGTTTCATTCAGTACATTTGAAAGGTGTTGGATTGGGGTAGATGTGAATCCCTTTCTTGTTGATAGGGATTGTCGAAAATGCAGCAAGAAAATCTCAGTTTGACTTGCCTTGGCCAAATGATCAGGATCTCTTCAGCTACCAAAATTATCCAAGATCGTTTACTTTTGCGATGTTAGTAGAATTACATTCAAAAGAGCATGATAAACCATATGTGCATATTGTAAAGAAGTGGAATCATAAACACGATCATCAAATCAAGAACACATAACACATTGATAACAGAGTTCATCCAATATGGGTTACATCTCTGGTCCCTAGTGTTAAGAGTGGGGAGGCCACTTCATTAAATTTTGCAATGATGATGATGTACATGGCGTATTCGTTGTCATTACAAGAATGAATACCCTCAACTAGAGTGGCAGGTCTCTCCACGAGGCATTCTCAAGAACTCTCACTAATATGAGAAATTTCACTCAACAAGGAGTGGCATGTCTCTCCACGAGACATTCTCCCTATAGGAACTCTCACTCAAATGAGTCTCCCTTCAGTATGAAAAGCTAATAAAATATCACAAGATGTGGCACACAGGTATCCCTCAACATAATGGTAATCAAGCATCTCAATATCAAAAACATCATCTCAGCAAATTAGAAGAAACACATGACATAATTGCACCATATAACTCCACCTTCAAGTATGACCAAAAAATGCATAGCTCAGCTACTGAAACAGACACCATTGTTGAATTTTTGGCGTGAAATCATGTCAAACGACTATAAAATTATCCCCTTTCTGACACCATCAAATTTTGGACCCTCGGGAATCTTGAAGATTCCCTAAAGATTCATTCTTGAAGATGGATGAAAAATATGTTGCTCAGATGAATATTTTGAGCACATTATTGCACTCCCTGCGAAATTCCGTGAAAAATGACTATAAAGTTGGCATCTTCCTGCCTCGGTCAAAAATCAGCCTCCAAGGGAATCTTTTAAATTCCACAAGATTCTTCAAAGATTCCTTGTTGCTGGAAACCTGAAATTATGTTGCTCAGATGGAGATTCTGACTGCATGATTGGACTCCTAGTGAGAAAATGTTAAAAAATGATTATCAACTTGTCAAAATTTGTCACTAGAACCTCTGTACCTCAAGGGAATCTTTTCAACATCTTAAGATTCTCCACACTCAAAGTTCCACTTCTCCTCTTGGGAAAGGTTCCACCCTCTACCTCTGTTGCCCAGTCTATTGAATGATTTGAGTTTAAATACTCTTGCATGGGCAGAGTTTACAATGAGAGGTTGTTTAGCGCATTGGTAAAATCTCCCAAGTTGGAGCGGATAGGTTGGGGTTAAAACTCCACCAACCCCCCTACATAGAAAAGCGTGTTATTATTTTTTCCTGTTGATTTATGTTAGGCCCCTATACTACTAGTGTAACCCCTTATTGTTATTAGTACAACCCCCGTATTATATTGTTGTACCCATGGCCCCATATTGTTACTATTGTGCCCCATAGAAGCCCACTATTGTTATTATTGTGCCCTTACATTATTATTGTTATGTCGGCTCTAATTATATTATGACCCCTTAGACTCCTATATATAGAAAGGATGTCTTGTCATTTATATCATCCAAGAATTGTTCATTTATGTAATGTAAAGGAGGTTTCCCCCTCGAAGAGTCTGAATTCTAAGGCATTGATCTATCTCTTCTATCTTTTTGTCAGTTGGTTTCATAACATTTGGTATTAGAGCTTTGGATTCTAGGGTTTTGCTGCTCCAAATAGGTCATCATGGAATTTTCACTATAACGTTTTCTATGCAATGTTTCAGAAGCGTAAAAAAAAAAAAACCCATTGGAGACGAAATCGCGTTGAACCTCGTGTCCGAATTTTAGAGCTTTTCACACAATATTTGTGGAGATATGATCTGAGGAAGTAGGTCTTTTTGCAGACTCTTGAATTACATTCTAAACACATGACTTGGGAAACTCATCATAACTTTCTCTCTGAGCATCATATTGAAATTTAGTTAGAAGTTACAAAAAGAGGATAGATTGTAGTTTCCTGTGTACATTTTTCAGATCCAAAGGTCAAAACAGTGACACGTGGCATGTCGTACAAGTTTTCTCTACTGAACCAGTCTATAATCAAGTCACCATGGGATATTTCGCATAGCTCTTTCTTGGAGAATCCAATTTGGATCAGATTGGTGGCATTGGAAAGAGGACATAGAGGGCTACTGCAAGTCACGATTTCAGAACTAGAAGATCCGAAATTACAAAGCTACAGTCGTTTCAAGATTGAGCTCCTAAAATCAAGAAAAAGCAAGATGAGGAAGTTTGATGGCAAGGATCCGGTAAATTGGCTACTACCGATGGAGAAATATTTCGATCTAAATGGTGTACCACTATTACAAAAGGTACGTATTGCATCTAATTATTTAGAACCGAATAAATTTTTATGGTATAAAGGGCTTTCTTCTCATAAACCACTTGTCACGTGGTCAATTTTCATGGAGGAAATGATAGCACATTATGAGGATAGAAAGAGAAACTCCTTTAGCCCATTGATAAATCTCAAACAAAAGGGTTCAATGGAAGAGCACATTGAGGACTTCCAAAAATTGAATAGAAGGGTAAATTATATTCCAAAGAAGCAAAGGATTGATGTCTTCATACGTACTTTAAAGGATAACATTCAACATGAGGTTCATTTTTGGGAACTTGATTCATTGGAGGAGGCATTCGAGTTGGCAAGAAAAATTGAAAGAGAAATTATGGAAACAAAGAATACCACCACTCATGACTAATTATGAAAGTGTTTCTTCTCATATCCTTCCACAACCTACAAGGCTTACACCACAACAATTGGAAGAAAAAAGAGAAAAGGGCTTTGTTACAATTGTGATAGAAAATGCACTAAAGGTCATAAGTGTGCTGAGAAGAAATTATTGTACATAGAGTATGAAGAGGAGGAAGAAAAGGATCAAGAAACATCAAAGGATCAGGATATATGCCAAGACCCAACCCCCAAGAAACAAGAAATGAATTTGACCATATCTTGTAAAGAATCGGCAAGAATTACGACTCAAAATCTCAAGATAGAAGGACATATCAAGAAGAAAAAGGTTCAAGAAGTGAAATATCACATCGAGAAAGAAGAAATGAATCCAACCATATCTTGTAATGCATTGGACAGAATTACTACTCCTCAAACTCTTAAGATAGAAGGACATATCAAGAAGAAAAAGGTTCAAGAAGTGAAAGATCATATCGAGAAAGAAGAAATTAATCCAACAATATCTTGTAATGCATTGGCTAGAATTACCACTCCTCAAACTATCAATATAGAAGGACATATCTAGAAGAAAAATGTTTAAAAAGTGAAAGATCACATCAAGCATCAAGAAATGAATCCAACCATATCTTGTAGAGCATTGGAAGAAATTACTACTCCTCAAACTCTTAAGATAGGGCATATTAAGAAGAAAAAGGTTCAAGCAGTGAAATATCAAGACCAAGTGCAACAAATGTCACTCTCACAAAAGCTAACAGAAGCTAAGATAAATGGCGTGGAATCTAAGATAAAGGGCATGGAAGCTAAGATGAATGGCATGGAAGCTGAGATGAATGGTGTGGAAACTAAGATCAATGGCATGGAAGCTAAGATGAATGGCATGGACGCTAAAATGGATGGCATGGATGATAAGATGGAAAGAGGTACATGTTCTTGAGCATGATTTTTCCCAATGCCCTATAATATATACACATCTGCAGAGTCCCATCCTCCTTTGGCACAATGATGAAGGGTGACCCACATGGTGGTGTACTCAGTCGAATGACACGCTATTCCAGTAGTTGTTGCAATTTTTTCTTCACCTCATTTTCTTCTATAACAGGATGCCTATACATCCCAATGTTTGGCAATGGGGAGCCCAGTAATAGTTGGATCTTGTGCTCCACTGCCCCCTTAGGTGGTATGCCTTTAGTCGAAACACATCTTGTATGCCTCTACATACACTTCTAGTTGTTGTTTTTGTTTCTTAGTACACCCCTTTGGGGATGCCTTGCCTCTCACTGACTCTTCTACGGACTAATTTTCTCTTAAAAATAATAAAATATACTTCTTAATGGAACTGATCAATTTCTTGGCTTGGTTAGCACTTATCAGTGAAATTTTTACTTTCCTTTATGTGCATTGATGATGAACGATTTTCCATCCTTCATGAGATGGTACTAGTTGGCTCTCCGCATGAATATTTCATCTCACATGTAAATGTAGGGACTCCAAAACATGAATCCATATTCATCAAGGCGAACCAATTCTAGTTCTACTTCATCAATAAAATCAACACTAATGGAAAATCTAATTTTTCACTATTTTGTTACCTTCATCTCTGCATCCTTATTTACCCATCCTCGTGGATATGGGTTTGGATGATCATGAACTTCTATCTCCAATTTCTTTACCATCTCTATTGCAATAAGATTTACCTACAATCCTAAGTCAAATAGAGCATCAATTTTTGTCCTCTTGACCTATATCTTTATATGGAAAAGTTTGGTCAGTTCTTTCTCTTCCTGTTGTTGAAGGCTACTCAAGTTCACCTCCTTATGCACTGACATACATATGATCTTATAAACCACGTCTGACATGCTTTCAACCTGGTTGCTCAAATTAGTATCCATGAGATTCTTCTTCTTGTTATCTTTCTTTTTGTTCTTCGGTTTAAGCTCTAGATGCAACTTCCATCACTTCTCCTATGTATGGTCATTAATTTTGCAATGGCTACATTGGTTGTTGGATATTTGCACTAGTGTGTAGTGGATGTCACATTTTTATATTTTCCCCATTTTTTCTTCTTCTTCCCCTCCTTATAAGTGTCATGTTACTACTTCTTCAATCCAATTCATTGTGCTCTCTTCAAACCTATTTTCTCCGTCGAGTATTGTGCCTATACACATGCCTTTTCCACTGATTTGGGATTGAATAGCATCATTATCTCCCATGGATTGAGGTGTAGACACCCCAAATATTTGAGGAGTAAATTTGGGTTCTTTGGGAAGATACCCAACATTATGACAATCTTTCTGAAGTTTGTGGTGTGCTATTGCATGCTTTGCCCCTCCTTTCACTAGAAGTAGTGCCACCAAATCCACTAGTCCTCTACAAACACAATAGGGTAAAATTATGACTTAATGATGGTTTTGAAGTCCTCCCACTTAGTCACTAGAGGTTCCCCATCCAACCTCAGGGTCTCCATGTGGATCTCCCACCAATCTAGTGCATGACCCTTTAATTTTAGTCGCACAAATGAAATATTTTGTTCTTCCTCAATTTGATGGGAATTGAAATACACTTCCAGTTGTTGCAACCAGTGATTCATCTTCAGAGTGTCGATGTCGTTGTAGTACAGCGTGATATCAACCTTCAATTCCATTTTAAATAGGGGTTATGATTGATTCATGGCACACTGGGTTGATCTTTTCAGGGATATTTCTTCAGTTTGTTATTTATTTCTTCCTGATCTCCTAATCCCTCTTGTGATTTTTCCTTTGCATTTAAAACCCTATATTCTCTAATTATCCCAAGCTAATTGCTCAAGGCCGCCATGAGGATATTTACTTTACGATTTACATCAACAACTTATTGTTCTAGCTGCAAAAACCTCTCCTCTCTAGGATCGTGAGGGTTATTCATAGATTCATCAACCATGATTAGGGTTTTACGAATTTTGGCCCAACCGATCTAAGATCTCATGCAAATATCCAATGTGAAATTTCAATCTGAAATCCTATTGCAGCAACTAGAAATTATTCTCCTAATTGTTAATTTAATTTAACAATTTGTCTGTTGTTTTATACGACAAATACTGAATAAATCACACTGCAACCTTCACAAATAAAATACAGTGGAAAACAATAGCACTAGAAACATGAGAAATAACTAGCACAAACATTAAAAAAAAATAAAAAAAAAAAATAAATAAAAATAATAAATAAATATATATATATATATATAGATAGATATATATATATATATATATATATATATATATATATATTTATATATATATTATTATATATATAATATATATATATATATATATCATATTATATATATAAATATATATATTTTTGGACAAATATCCCTAGATAAACCCAACTTGAAAAAATCGGTGCAATAGTTGAAGGTTTTATTATTAAGTAGCAGTGAGAAATTTTGAGTACAACTGGATGCCAAAATCTGGAAATCCTACAAAGAAAAATATTGGAAAAAACCTGGTGAGGAATTTTCCTCACCCCACAGGCAATCTCCCGGCCCGACTTGGCTTCAGAAATTTGGCCCTCTAACTCTCTGTGTCAGCCTCTGCATAGTCATCTTGACATCAAGCCTCTGACTAGTCTCTAATGAAGTCATTATTCCCTCTGCTAACTAGAAAGATGCTTCTCCAGCACTTTTGGACTCCTTCCCGGCCTATGGAACTGAAGACGTCTTTTCCTCTCAGCAACTTGACTTTGCCTCTATAAGTTGTTGCATTGTCCCTACATCAGCTTCTCTGTGGCTCTTCTACTTATCCACAAATCCACTTGTTGGATCTGGAATACTTCCTCCAGCCTCACTGCCTCTTGCTCTTAAATTAATGATGTTGGCAAGCACAAAAGGGCTCAATATGTTGCAAATTTATAGTGATTCAATTCCCATGATTAATTGGAGGAATAAGGATCAACATATTAAATATGTTTCACTTCATCCTCTAGACGTACTATTAAAAGAGAATAAATCATAGCTTGAAATAATCACTTTTACTCACATATATAGAAAACATAATGTTGCAAGTGACACATTATCTAAACAAGGTTTGCTACTTGATCCTAGGTTTCTACTATTGGAAGAATTTCTTAATGAAGCCTCAACTAAAACTAGACTTGATATTTGGCCTGACAAGTACTTAGGTAATCAGGGGGTTTAAAACATCTTTTGAATTAGTGCTTAAAGCTAATTTATTTTTGGTACATTTAGACTCTTTATCATTTATGTAAAAGATTATAACTGTGATTGAACATTTGGATATAATTATTAGTTTTTAATGGTAGGATGAAAAATAATGAGCATGCAGATAAAAGTTAAATAAATAAATAAATAAATTGGGAGGTTACTAACTAACCCCTTTTTGTTATGTTTTGTGCTTTGGCACACGAAGAAAGTGTTCTTTATTCTCTTGAATATAAAAAAAAAATGTTTTTTTCTTCCAAAAAAAAATAATTGAAGTTATTTTGATTAAAATTTTGGAATTGAATTTATAATTAGGTGCTTTCCCTTTTACCTTTCCAATGGACCAAATGGGTTGTTAAATATTGTTAATGGACTAATTGAAGAATATTACACATAATTATGATTGGGTGATAATGGAATCGCATAATTTTGGTCATTGAATCTCATGTGCACTCTTAAACTATAGTCTACTTTTCAAATTTTAATTGATTAGTATATATAGTTTTGTTGATAAATACAATCTATTTGTGTGTGTTTGTGTATACCAACCTTTCGATTAGCTCAATTGGTTGAAATATTTGTGCAATATTTGTTGTAAGTTGCATTAGCAAGTCTTTGTAACTTGAAACCGGATTTAAAATTAAGAGGCTAGTAGTATAAACAAGAGTATATGAACTTTATAGTAGTTGAAATGAACTATTATGTACATTCAAACTAGTGATAAATTTGTAGTTACATACCTAATAAATTAAGTTATAAATAAAGAGTAATCTTAAATATTAGTTACATTAGTAATATGAGAGTTAAATTGTAATGAACATTAATTTTAAATGTATAAATTGTGTAGCACTTAAACAATTGTGACAATAGATTGTGCATTATAGTGTTAATTGACTTTAATAAAATATTTTCACTTAGTTTTAACTCAATTCTAATACTAATTTTTGAATGTTATATAGGACATAATTGATATTGAATTTATTGGAACTTGTGAAATCAAAATGTAGAAAAAAGATATGGGAAATAATGTGATGGTAATTCAAACTAACGTTTCTAGAAATACAAATATTTAGCAAGCTTTCAAACTCATACCATAAGTCTACAACAAACTTCACAGCCTTTATTACCATATTGCAATGAAAATGCTAGTATATTGTAAATAAAATTAGTGGAATACTCAAATAAATAGTGATTATGTGCATTAATAAAAAAAAAAATCATTTGGGCCCAAGGCTTGAATCCATTATGTGTAGAAATTTCACCTGTAGATCAAACTGGTAATGCAATGTACTAAACCAAAACACATGATCTACTTCTACAAAACATTTGGCGGAAGCAAAATCGATTTCATGAGAAACATCAACCATAAACACATATAACTGATCAAGAGAAATAATCACACATAACACAGATATATCACTAGGGAAAACACCAGCATAAAACCCCCAACACTGTATTATCAATCAAGTGGAAATCCTCTTTTGTTACAAAAAAATATCAGCTCAAGAGCTATCATGTACTTCCTGCAATCAAAAGATGAAGATGATAGACACACTATGCCTCAATATGTAGGCAACCATCCATCAATCCCTTATTTCCTTGTGCAATTTTGATTGCGGTCCAGTTACAAACCATATGAGAATTGGCCCTAAATCATACCTGTTGTCAACCATAGGTCCAACTACGCACTCCTTGAGGACACTATTTACTCATGCATGTAAGGAATATTCCATGGGAAGATCCAAGCATTTGACAGTACATTGTCCCTCATCTGATCTCAACTAGGTCTCTGACAGAACTAACATGCAACAGTTATCCATGAGTGAATCCTTAGTTATCTAAAATAATAGTTGTTACATGCATGCAAGCATTAACAAACTATATTTTATTATTTTAACAACTTGTTAAAATAATCTAACTGGACTTGACTAGATATAACTAAGTCAAATGATTCTCTAACTATAGAACTCATACTTATTCCCTCAATCAGTGGAGGAAATTAAGGATCAATTCCTCAATCAGTGGGACAACTCATGTGCATGCTCACAAAGACTTCAAATTTGAATTTCCTTAACTAATTAACTCAACTGAATTAATTAATTAATATTTCCAACTGCTGTTAAGACCAAGATTAGTTTTACTTCCTATGGATAGACTAGGGACTGCTATAAATAGGAAGGGACCTAGAGATGCTATTTTTAGAACTTTCTATTTTTAGCAGTTTCACCTCTCACCCAAGGTGGCCAACGACCTCACTGGCCAAACATATATTTTTAGACATTCTATTTTTAGCAGATTCTAAATTTAGCATTTCTTGTTGCCCACTTTTCAAAACTCCCTTTCAACAAGAAAGGGATTATCAGCAACCCCGATCTTGTCTCTGTGGAACTCAAACTTGCCTTTTGACAATGTCTTTGTCAAAATATCTGCATCTTGCTCCTCAGTCGAAATGTAGTGCAACATCATGATCCTCTTAACCACATAATCACGTAGATAATGATAGCGAATATCTATATGCTTGGACCTATCATGAAACATTGGATTCTCAGAGAGTTTAATGCAACTCTGATTGTCACAATATATCACTATAGGATCCATCATCTGACCAAACAATCCCACTAGAATCTTCCACATCCAGATGGCCTCACATGCAACCTAACTAGCTGCCATGTACTCTACCTCCGTTGTGCTAAGTGCAACTGATCTCTATTTCCGACTATACCAAGAAACTGCAGCTAACCCAAGGTTGAAGATCCCTCCGGAAGTGCTCTTCCAGTCTGATGGACTACCTACCCAATCTGCATCTGTGAAGCATTGGAGCTTCACTCTCTCTGTCTGCCTATACCATAATCCATACTATGTAGTGCCTCTGAGATATCTCAGCACATGCTTTTCCGCCTTCCAAAATAACTTGGTTGGTTGAACCATAGCTTGACTCATCTAGTTCACCACAAAGCACAAATCTGGTCGTGTGTTCACCAAATACATGAGTGAACCCACAAGCTGCCTGTAAATTGTAGCAGCTACTACCTCACCTGAAGTAGCATCCTCCTTCCTCCAGTTACCTGCTAGAAGAGTCTCCATGGGCTTGCACATCTCCAAGCGGAAGCGCCTCAATATCTCATTGGCATACTTGCCCTGAGACACAAATACTTCCCCATCTCTCTGCCTCACCTCCATGCCTATAAAGTAGTGCATGAGGCCCATGTCCTTCATCTCAAACTCTCTTGCAAGATCTACCTTGCAAGACTTAATCAACTGATCATCACCTGTCAAAATAGTTGTTCGCATCTGCTTCACTCTTGGTGAAGCCCAACCCGACGAAATAGTTTTCGATCCTGGTATACCAAGCACAGGGTGCTTGCTTCAGCCCATACAATGCTCGCTTGAGCTGACACACATGTGAGTCACAATCGAAGGTCTCAAATCCCTTTGGCTGCTCTATGTATACCTCTTCCTCAATCTCCCAATTGAGGAATGTTGCCTTCACATCCATCTGATGGATCTGCCAACCCATATGTGTTGATAGTGCTAGAATCGATATAATCGATGAGTACCTTGCAATAGGAGCAAAGGTCTCATCATAGTCAATCCCCTCAACGTGTGAGAAACCACGGGAAACAAACCTTGCCTTTTGTTTCTCAATCCTACCATCAGCTGCCTGCTTTACTTTGTAAAGCCATCGGGAAGTAACCACTGACTTGTCCCCTAGTCTAGGAACAACATCCCATACACTATTCTATGTGATAGAATCATACTACTCTACCATCGCATCCACCCAAACTAGCTACCGCACTGCCTCCTCAAAAGAAGAAGGCTTGGTCGCTACACATTCCCCAACCAAGGCCATGTAGCCAGTGTATCTATCAAGATATCTCCTCTGTCTGTGTTGAGAGGATGGCTGCCCCACATTCTCTCTCACATCCTGCATCAATCTGTTAGCTTCCAGAGAGCATTTCCGCCCCTCTCTAGAAGACTCTCCAGTAGTGGTGATCTCCATAACTAGAATCTCTGCATGCGGCTACTCTGCATCATCAGGAGGCTCCTCCTCCTTAGTAACTAATAGTTCCTCATCATCACCATGCAACTTGAGCTCCCTCTCAAGTGATGTTCGCATGGCTCGCTGCTCATTAAACTTTAGATCCCCGCGCACTATGGTCCTATGACTGGCAGGAAAAAACACATGATAGTTGTGAGGTGTATCATTGTACCCACAAGTATTCCCAACTCAGTTGTTGGGTCTAGCTTCTTCCAAGCATATTTGGTCACATGACAGAAGACTGGTGATCTAAAGATGCGGAAGTGACTCACATCTGGTCTCTTCCCTGAAAAAGCCTCCATAGGTGTCTTCATCCCCAAAATACGATGAGGACTTATGTTATGAAGATATACTAATGTATTGCATGCCTCAACCCATAGATGAAGTGGTAGGCCTTGATCATGCAACATCAATCGAGCTGCTCCCACAATAGATCTGTTCTTCCTTTCCGCCAACCCATTCTGTTGTGGGTTATGAGGTGTCGTGAGTTCCCATTTAATTCCTTCTGAAGCACAGAAGTCCTTAAACTGCTGGGAAATATATTCTCCACTGTTACCACTTTGCAAGGCCTTTATTTTCATCCTTGTTCTTTCTTTGCCAAAGCTTTGAACACACAAAACTTCAAGAAGGTTTGATCCTTATTTTGCATGCAGTAGATCCAACATCTACGAGAAAAATCATCAACAAAAATAACATAATACCTTTGCTTTCCGATGGAGGTTGTAGAGAAGGGCCCGCATACATCTGAATGAACTCGCTCTAGAACTGATCCTGCTCTACCATCCCAATCATGAAAAGAATATTTTGCATACTTACCCAACGTGCAACCTTTGCATGTGCTCACTTGCTCTAGCTTACACTTGGGTAATCCAGTAGAAATTTGTTGCATGATCTTCAAGGCCTCATGATGCAAGTGGCCCAGTCTCCTATGCCATAACTCGCCAACATCTTGGCCATGCATCACCTCTGCTTTGGAACTCAAAGCAGCACAGTCTTCTAGCTGTAACTTATAGAGATTCTTCACTCGAACCCCTATCTGTTTGGTCTGTACAGTGCCTATATGCATTAGGAAAACCTTTCCCAAACTAAAGACTACATCATAGCCTTTATCCTCAAGCATAGCAATAGACACAAGATTCCTTTTTTAGCCCTGGTACATACATAACATTAGAAAGAGAGAGGGGAGAACCATGCTCCCTCTGAAACACAACCGTACCTTCACCTAAGACACAGTACTTTTCGTCATCACCCATCTCGATCCGTATCTGGAGATCCTTCCTCCAAAGTGCTGAAAGTAGTCTTGTCACCTAACATGTGGAATGAAGCTCCATTGTACAAGTACCAAACACATCCCATGCTGGATGAAACCATGCATGCAATAAGTGAGAAATCCATCTCAAATTGTGAAGCTAGAGCATCACCATCAGATTCCTTGGAGGAACCTTTCTTGGACTTCTTCCTCTTTGGGCAACTAGTGGCATAGTGACCCAACTCATGACAATTAAAAGATCTCACCTTTGACTTGTCAAACTTCTTCCCTCCTTGAGAAGACTTGGATTGGGATGCCTTCCCTTTCCCTTTCTTAGCTTTAGATGCTAAAGCCAATTCTCGTCATCATCATGCTTTGATGAAGAAGCTCCATCTCTGGTGTTTCGTCTGATCTCCTCCTGCATCAAATCCGACCATAGTCATTCCCAATCTGGCAGTTTGTCCCTTCCATTCACTGAGTCTTGGTAGCTATGCCACCTCTTAGGAAGGCCAAGGAGTGCTAGACTCACCATATCATCATCAACGGTAGTGACCCCTACATTCGCAAGCTCATCTCTGCAGTTGGTGAGGTTGTTCAAGAATGTAGTGATCGCGTCGCCCTTTTCACACTTGATCTTTCGAAGCTTGTCCTTCAGTGCAAACTTCCTTTGATCACTGCTATTTTGATATAAATATTTCAATGTTTTCCACATTGCAAACGGAGTTTCCTTCCCATGGAGACTCGAGACTATGTGATCTTTAACTCCCTCTAGGATGATTCTCCTAGCTCTAGCCACGTTCTTCTTCCAGTCTGCAACCTAAGTAGCATCAGTAGGCTTAGGGACATCTTGATCAATGAAGTCCTTAATGCCATTATCTTCCAATACTACCTCCATGCGATCCTTCCAAGCTATGTAGTTTGAGCTACCATCAAGGGCATACTCAAGCCTTAACCCAGTGAAGGCCATCTGGATGAAATCTGAAATGTGATGAGAACTAGATATCTATATCCTGAATAATAAACTTCGACTTTCTTTCTCTTGCTTGTATATCGTTCCTTGCTTGATTAACTGTGCTCTGATACCATGTAGAAATTTCACCTGTAGATCAAACTCGTAATACAATGTACTAAAGCAAAACAAATGATCTACTTCTACAAAACATTAAGCAGAAGCAAAATCGATTTCATGAGAAACATCAACCATAAACACATATAATTGATCAAGAGAAATAATCAAACATAACACAGATATATCACTGGGGAAAGAACCATCATAAAACCCCCAACATTGTATTATCAATCAAGTGGAAATCCTCTTTTGTTTACAAAAAATATCAGCTCAAGAGTTATCCTCTACTTCCTGCAATCAAAAGATTAAGATGATAGACACAGTATGCCTCAATATGTAGGCAACCATCCATCAATCCCCTATTTCCTTGTGCAATTTTGATTGGGGTCCAATTACAAACCATATGTGAATTGGCCCCAAATCATACCTGTTGTCAACCATAGGTCCAACTATGCAATCCTTGAGGACACTAGTTCCTCATGCATGCAAGGAGTATTCCATGGGAAGATCCAAGCATCTAATAGTACACTGTCTTTTATAGAAATATTTGGGCACTGCAACCCCAATATTATATGTCACTAAACTAAGGGCTCTTTAACCCCTAAAAGTGTTGTTTCATACCCTAAAGGATCATGGTCAACTGATTACATCATTCCCCAAAAGTTCCACCTGAAAAACCATTCAGAACTGGCTAAAACAGGACCATACTAACTGCTCCACTATCATGGTACGATGCATACTGACTACTACACTAGCCAAGTGTGATGCATACTAATGAGACCTTCTGTAGGGTGTGATGAGTGAGGATGGACAAATTTCCAAGGCATTTTGCTAAGTGGATGCTCATGGAATCTTCTAGAAACTTCTTATGACACTTGCCTCTCTGAATTCACCCAAGGATGAGTAAGAGATCCAAGAAATCTCCAAGTGGAACCAAGAACAACAAGTGGAATGAAACTAATCAAAAACCCTGAGATGACTCACACCCTTGCACACATCTATAAATGGATCCCTCATCTAAGAGATCTAGAGGCTGGAATTTTATAATTTGCAAGGAAGTGCTGATAGTTTGTCTTTGAGAAGGATCATTTTATTGTTGGGTGATCTTTCTTTTCATGAGGTGAAGAGGGCTTTGATGCTAGATTAGACAGTTGGGTTGTAATTCTCCCTTCATATCTAATAAAGTTCTTTGATTTTTCCTCCATACAATTGTGTATTTGTGAATGTTGTTATTTGTGAATTTCGTTGTATGTTCATTGTACTTCTGATTCTGCAATGTTTATGATATAATAGATCAAGATGCTTTGATGGTGTTTTGTTACTTTGTTTCTACAGGGATTCTCTAAGCCGGATAAGTAGGAGAGGAGTTGCAAGCTCTATCAAGGGGGAGAGAGATCAAGCAAGGAGTCAAGCAGAAGATCCAAGTTGGTTCCTTTGCCTCTCTCTTATCTATCATACATAGAGGAAATCCCAAATTGCTTTGATTGCTTGTTTCTAGGATAGCTGACAATCCTAGAGGGTTAGTAGATCAAAAAGACACTAGTTTTCCCATAAACAAAATGGTGACTCCACTAGGGATAAAATAGATGATTGTTTGTTATTGTTGTTTTCTTTATAAACTATACACAGAGCCTAAAGTTAGCCAGATAGCCTTCGAACTTCTCTTGCTCTGCAAGTGCATAGTAGATGAATGTTGCTTCAGTCAATCTCCAGTTTATTTTATGAACTGAACATCTGACTTACAATCATTCTAGATGCCCTTGTGGTAGTTCAGTAACCTCCCAAGATTATTCCTCTATACTTTTCTCTTTACTTCCCATCGTAGCTCAGCTTAAATCACTGAAATCAACTGCAAATTTGAGCCAAAACCCACCTCAGTTGCGCTCCCTGGCCCATCGCACTGTTTGTCACTGTCAACCAGTATGCATCACACTTCTCGAGCCTAAAAAGTGTGATTCATCCCTATTTCTGTGAAGCACAGGGCCGATGACTGACTGAGCCTATTTCCCTCCTTGAAATTTGGGTTTTTTTGTCCTTGTTTTTAGCTCTGTTTAGTTGATTTTCTGCTTATGAACAGTACCTCATTACTAAAGCCTACTTGCATTACATAGATCAGCCTCCATTGATTAGGATTAGTAAATTTTTTTATGTATTTTTCCATCATTTACAATCCTTTGTCAAAAATTTGCTTAAATTGATCTGTCGTTTTGGTACAAAAGTGTTGTAACTGTCATTTTGTGTCAAAAAAGAAAAGTGTCGTCAACTCTCCCTTCTCTGAATAATTCATTTAACTTTTTGTCATGTATTTGATTTGATTTTTTTTTATTCGAAGTGTCGAAAGCATTTTCTATTCAAAATTGAAAAGTGGCGTTCAGTCTTCCTTTCTATTTTGAAAAAGAAATTGTTGAAATGTTGCTTTGAGTGAAATATTTCATATCTATATCTAGTTTTCCTTTTTGGCATTTCTCACATTAAGGGAACGAAAAAAAAATACATGCATTTTGCATTTTACATTTAGCTTATGTGCGAAAAATGATTTAGAGTGTGCTCTTTGCTCTTTGTTTGAAAGAATCATAATTTTCTTTCCCCAGTAGCTAGGATTTTCATTTATCAAAATAAACAATGATTGCTTATCATTGTAGATTGCATTTTTAGGAATTTCAAATCAACATCACGCGGTGAACCTTTGAAAGACAAACTTTTAAACAAGATCAACTCTAAAATAAATCTCAATGAACCTAATAACGATTTGGAACCTAACGCAACACATCTAGAGGTCTAGGCTAGAGACGTGTTCCAACGTCGTAAAATCTAGTAACTATCATTTTCATCGAAGGTTGGGTGATTCCTCCTCTTTGATACAACAAGTGATAGCACAGACTTTTGCTCCCCATACCATTGAGTATATATTGGGAGACCATAATAGGATTACATTCTTTATCCATATGAAGCGGTGTCTGCCACCCTATCAATTGCAATGCACTGAACACAGCATTCGGGAAGATTGACTGTCATACATAAGTCTTTGGTAATTTCTCTTTAATTTATCACCAAGGTGCATATTACAGTTTTGTGATTGGTTTGGTAATCCCTCTGTCTAGATTTCCAGAGTGGTCACTTTCATTCTTTTTCGACTCCTTAAAAGAAAAGGTCCATCTAAGCACTTGTCACTTCAGGCTCGTTAAAATCGAAGGGGACTAGAGTCATCTTTAGCTTTTTCTCGAGTCTTAAAAATTGAAAAAGCAAAGTTGTGTCAAAGTGTCATTAAAATTTATTAAATTCATAGTAACATCCCTATTCCTTCGTTGATCTTAGGTTGAGATAATGGATTCCACTAATTAAGGAATCCCTGTCGAAGGGAATCCTAGTCCATTTTCTTCATGGGGAAATATTGGTGCTCTGTATATGGCTACATTGTCCCTTCTAGGAATCACAATTGGCTTGCCAGTATGGCTATTCTCAACCTCTTTCATTCAAAATACCATGATTCCTCAGCAATCGAATCAGCAATCAGTTGATACTGAAGTTGACCCTTCACCTTATTCTTCGTTAGTTTCTCCCTCCCCTTCTTCCTCTTCGCTTGGTGAAAATAGTGATGCTAGTAACTAGGTGACTGAGAAGAAGAAGAAAGGGAAAGAGAAGAATAAAAATTCAGTCAAGCAATGGGGCAACCATGCAGCATCTGGTGAAAATCCGCACACTAAGATTTTCAAACCCAAAGATCCATGCACAATTTGTAAAGGAGACCATCTTCACCAAGAATGTTTGTGCATTCCTTAGATCTTGAGAGAATGGTCCCCCCGTTTGCACCAAACAGTGTCATCAACCTCCGGTGATCACGTTGACAGCATACTATCAACTAGTAATAATGGGCAGAAAAGAAAGGTCCAAATTCCATGTAATTTATGTGAAGGGGATCATAATCTTCCCCGTTGTCCTTTTTTGGATGAAGCCATAGGAGTCTTGCATAACCATCCTACTTCATCGTAACGATTTCCACCTGGATACAGGAAGCTCTCCCCAACTCCTTTACTAGTTGAAAATCTAACTGACATAACTCAACTATCGGTTGAAACATTTATCATTAAAAGTGAATCTTCTGAGTCCATACCGGACCAAAGTCAACAGGTCGAGATGGTAGTCGACCTAGTTTTACCTTTAGAAGATCATACACATCCTCAAGAGAGTGAGAACGATACCGTTAAAATTATTTTTATCACTTCAAAGTCCGATGAACTTGGGGGCAATCCACCCATTCCTTCACAACAAGAAGAAAAACCCCTAGTTCCTGCTACTCAAGGGGTTATTTCAACCATTTATTCAGTACCCCCTCCAAGTAGTCTAGTCACTTCCTTTGACTAGAATCGACTAGCAAGACCTCGCCTTCCTTCTAATGTAACATTCTGAATCATAGTACAAGTTTACAAAATGATCGTGTCTGGCACTATCATAGATGAAGGGGCATCAGTGAGTATCCTTTCCTCAACTGCTTTGAAAGCGCTTGGTTCGCCATCGCTTATGCCTGTCATACATAACTTGTCAGGCTTCAACAAAAGAACCAGTTGACCGTTAGGGATCCTTCTTAAGTTGCCCATAACTTTGAGAAGGAAAACCATTCACTTAAATGTGATGGTAGTCCAAGGATTGTTAGATTACAATCTACTCCTTAGACATGAATGTGTTTATAACATGGAATCTATTGTTTCAACACTCTTTCGAGTGATGTGTTTCCTGCATGAAGGAAAAATTGTCACTGTTGACCAGCTTTCATTTCCCGGTTCAAGCATAGCTCCAAGTAAATCATCATCCCTAAATGGTCCTTTTGCATCGAGAATGTCTCTTCAACCTTCATTCCATCCACCTAATTACCAAGTAGTCTGGTGAATGTAACCCAGCTTAGGGGGCATGCACCCTTGTCTATTTTTAGACGAACCTAGCTGAAAAGATAGGTGTCCCTGTAGGTTATGTGATTGGAAGTGTCATCCCACACCATTCACTTTTGTCCACTATGTGGACGAAGCCAAGGAAATTTTTTGTTACTGTGTTTTCCAAGGAAGTTTTTTGTCTAATCGTGGACAAAAACCATCCTGCTTAACCATAGTGATTTCCATATGGTTACTAAGAGACTCTTCTTTTCATCATGTTGGGGGCATCCAAACCTTTTTTTATGTCACTTTCAAGCCTTTTAGCTTTGTAGCATTTTAGCTTTTTAGTTTTTAACTTCTTAGGTTAGGTTATTGGTCTAACACGCCATTCACTTTTGTTTGCTCTGCTGATGAAGCAAAGGAAGTGTTTTGTCTAAATGTTGATGTAACTATCCTACCTAACCTCAGTAGTTCCTTAGCTTTTTAAATTTTTCTAGCTTTGTCTTTTCTAGTTTTGTCGTTTCTAGCTTACATGAAAATAAAAACTAAAAATTGAGCAAGTTGTCACATGGTTTAAGCTCGTTAAAAAATAAACCTACCATTGAGCATGTTGTCGCATGGTTTAAGCTCGTTAAAAAATAAACCTACCACTAAGCATATGTTACCGCAAGGTTCAAGCTCGTTAAAAAAAACTCGCCTTCGGTGAATAACCTTTGTGATTGCCATGCTATCAGCCTTTTGAGCCTTGGTTGTGTTCCGCCATCACCTCCATCCTTTTGGCTGATCAAACGCTTCCACTTGATTGTTTACCCTTTTGAGGAACAGCTGCGACGAGTGGTCCTGTTAGCCAACCTCTTCACATCACCATGTTTTGAGAAGTTCCAAGCTTACCCAAAACCAGTTGCTACCCTAAATGCCACTCGTTCCTCAAAAATGAGTCTCCGTTAAATTCTTTTCAGACTTGTTAAATACGAAAAGATTGTCGAGCTATTAGCTTTTCCAACTCGTTAAAGTAATCGAAATGCCATCCCTCCTATATATTTTAATCTTTTTCGGACCTGAGGGATTATCTCATGAAAAATTTTGAGCGCTTGTCTTTTTCGGCTTGCTAAAGTGATCGAAAAGTCATCCCTTTTGTATTATTTTATCCTTTTTTGGAGTTAAGGGATTATGCTACAAAAAAGAACTAATGGAGTTTCCTTTTCGTCCCTTTTCAAACTCTCTAAACATGAAAAGGACCGAGTTGTCTTTGTCGTTAAACTCGTTAAAACAATAGCGACGAACTTGTCTACCGAGGCAAGAACGAGTTTCACTGTCGCTAGACTCGCTAAAATGTAGCGACAGGTTTGCCCGAAGGGAAAATTATAGAACAAGCATATGTTATCCTCCTCAAGCTTGACAAAAATAAAGAGGTGTTGAAGCCCTGAAAATCGGGTCGTCAACAAGGGGGACAACTGCCCGGTCCGGACCTTGGTTGACAACTCCTTATCCGTTTGGTATAGCGGGTCCAGCTGGGGATAATGGGACCAGTTTCCCAATCTAAGGGTGTGTATGTGTGTATGCAGGATCAGATGTTGCAGATCTAAAAGTTCCTATGTAAACTACTTTAATCTAACTCTATGCTATTGTAATCTAATGAAAATAGTACATCTAATATATGCTAACCCGGGATGTAATTCTTCTATTATACGATCTAAAGAGATTTCATATAATAACTGGTAATAAAGATCATTCAGCAATTATAAGAATGGAAATCAATTAAGATGAACTACTTTGCATAAAAAGTTAGGCAAAACAGTTGTGAACAGCATATCGCATAATAAGTTATTCACACATTAAACATAAATAAATGGCTCCACCGTACAAAAGTTCCAAATGGTAACACAAACATTCATGTAATAACATATAAGCAACTAAAAACTGTATATTGCTTTAAGAATATAAGAAGAAATAGTCAAGAGATAAAAAGTACCATTTATGATTGGTCCTACTCATAAGCTTCAAGCAACAATGATTTATTTCTCCTTGTTCTAATATCTACTAAGAGTACAGAAGTGCAACATTAGTAGAAGATATCAAATGCAAACATTAATAAATCTTGATCCTTTCATTCATCAAAACCTCCTCTGAGGGTGCAAAAGTGCATGTTCTGAGGATAAGTTTTTGAAAAATTCCTGGACCCTTCTCTAAATGCATGAGAAGGGTTTAAATACTGCTAACTAAAATAACTTAATTACATAAATTTAGGATACAGTTTAAACGACCGCCCTTTTTCTAAGCAAACTTATTTCTAAAAATCGAATCTAATTCCTAACTATTTCTGCTTTTGCTCCTTAATGTTGCAAGCATTCAACATTGGTCTGTGAAGAGTCGGCTGGTTGCCTTCTGCTTTTGCTATCCTGATTTCCAGATTTGCGAATGACTAAGCAAGTTAGGAACCTTGCTTTCTGAACAATTTTCTTAGCGATCCTCTGTTTTTTGATCCGGACCTTTCTAGTGCGTTTTTCGCCTTTAGCGCCTTTTTCCTTTACCGAGTATAAGCTTCAGGATTTTTTGTAAACATGCTGCTTTTGTAAGCTTTTGACTCTGAGTGTTGAGTCGGCTATTGATGTCAGCATCTGTTCAGAAATGCTCTGGAATCTGCGATTCTGTTGCATGTCGTATCTGTTTATGAGAGCATCTCTTCTCTGTCTCTGAGCGTTGACGCTTTCCCTTTTTCCTTAGATGTTTCCTGTTTTTCATTCCTGCAATTCACGTGAAGGAAAAGAGTAATGACAATAAATATTGGTGCGAAAGCTCTGAGCTCTACGAATGTATAAAATAATGTTACCCATTGTGAACTGACTTTCTTGACAAACACAAAATTGTCCTTCATTAACACTTTGGCATACATTCATTAATTTTCTTTAAGGTGCGCATCCAATTTTTTGGTTTATGGACAGCTTTTCTTGAATGTTGAGCCGAGGAAAATTTGCGATGGGCTATTTATGCAACTTGCTTTACGTCATCGCGTTATCGCATTTTGTCAAGGTTGTGATGTCGCAGATCGCAGATTATAGCATCGTAGTATCACATTTATCGCAGATCGTGTTAAATCATTGTGTGTTGTTTATGCGATGTCGCATATCGGCCATCGGAGATTTCTTAAGATCTTCATTTATGGGAATTTCTTAATGTATGCGATGCAATGAATTTCACGTCGCTTTTTTGTAGTTTTTATTGTGCTCATAAAGGAATGTTCTAGTCCCTTCTCGCGATGCGATATATTTTTGAGTAAAAAAAAAAAAAAAAATGATTTTTTTACTAAGTGTCCCCACTTGTTTTATGTTATTGCTAATACTAAAGAAGGAGGGGGGTTGTTGGTGGCCACAACAATGGTGATTCACTTGGAAGAACCAGTTATCTCTGCTTTTCTTTTTGAATCTTAACTTCCAAAACAGAAAAAATTTCATAAATCTAAATTTTGTTATGGACAGATAGAGTACATTATGCCTTATTCTATCAATGATATTTTGTTTCAACCTCTTTTATTCTAATTGTTTGCTTCCTCAGCTTGTTCTTGTATTTACATCAGCGATTACTTGGTTTTGTAAAGATAAAATAAAGTTTTCTCTGTGAACCAGTTTTAAATATGCTCATTTGTCGTAGGTAGAGCCTCTGCTACCAGCAGGCGTCCATAGCCTCGACAGGGTTACCTGTTACCCATCAATGATCCTTTATCCTGCTTAAGGCGATCTACAACTTTCAAAGAAAAACCCACATTTGACACTTTATTGCTTTGATTTTCTTTTTTATTTTTAAAGAACAATGTCTTGGTTTGGTAGCCAAATAATGACACAGTCATTCACTTGATTTACACTTTCGATGAACAAGTTGGCTCGTGATGAGACCCCTTGTCTTTTGATTTCAACAATCTTGAGTCATTGCCCTGTTTTGATGGACAGTATTGGCAAAGTCAACAAGTTATAATATCTATGATCATGATAAGTCGGCTCGTGATGAGACCTCTTATTCTTTAAGATAAAGTGTATTCATGGATTGTTCCTCTAAATGTTGCGATTTTCTCTAGCAGGGAGGAAGTCATTGTTTTCCTTAAGAAAGCTCTAGATGACAATAATAGTTTGAAAACAGTTGTTTTTACAGAGAATCTTTATTTTGTTATTGATACCTTTCATTGTGCTGATATAAAACAATTTCTTTGCTAAAGGTTTCTTTCGTCAAAATTTTTTGAAGTTGAAACTAGCATCATATCTAGGCTAAAGTTTTTAACTGTATCTGTCAATAATAAAGATCAGATTCTGAAAAGAAATTTTGTCATTTTTACAAGCGGAAAGCTCAAAATTTTAAAGAGAATTGGTGTCTTTTCCGTGAATACCTATAGTAACCATTTACAACTGGTTTTATTTATGAAAAAAGAAAAGAAAAAAATCAAACTATTCTACAAAATAGAAGAATAATCTTCTATGGAAAATATATTTTAAGGATTTGTCCATTAACAGGAAAATGATCCCTTCTACCTGCTAAATCCTATAAGACAAACGTTGATGGACCTATGACTTCAACAATCTGAAAAGGACCAAGCCACATCTTTTGAAATTTCGTATGTTTGCCTTTTTCTTCATGTGCCTTATCCCATTTTAAAACTAAATCTCCCATTTGAAAAAAAATTCTGGTCATTATGTTTGAATCAAAAGAGGATTTCATTAGCATTTGATGATGAGCATGGGTTTTCTTAGCTTCTTCTCGTTGTTCTTCTAATTTAATTATTTCCATTTGTCTTAATTGTATGGAAGAAGTAGCTACTTCATCAATGTATTGTATTAAAGACAAGGAGGGAATGACTAAGTGAGTTGGAAGAACCACTTCTTTCCCATAAACTAAATTAAAGGGAGAAGTGTCGATCGAAGCTTTTTTCATTATTCTATCTGCCCATAAATCATTTACTAAAGCTTTATGCCAATTCTTTTGGTTCTGGTCAACTGTCCTCTTAATAATCCTGATTAGGTTTTTATTTGTCGACTCAACTAACCCATTACCTTGCGGATAGTAATTGGCCGAATATTTTAGTTTGAACCCTCTTTTAAGTGCAAATTCAATCATTGCATTTCCAGAAAAGTATGATGCATTATCAAACATTAAAGCCAATGGCAATCCAAACCTAGTGATTATAAATTGATCTATGAATTCAATAATATTTTCATAATTGGTTGTCTTGAGAGGAACTGTCTCTACCCATTTAGTAAAATAATTTGTTGCCGTGAGGATGTATCTATGCTGCTTAGAAGAGTGAGGAACGATCTCACCTATTATGTCCAAGCCCCACTAAGTGAATGGTTGTTCGATGTTTACCGGTTGTAGTGGCAGGGATGGTTTCTTTTGTCTTCCAGCAGTAGGTTGGCAGACTTGACATTTCCTCACGTAACTGTGTGAGTCTTTAAACAGCGTAGGCCAGTAATATCTTATACATAAGATTTTATGTGCAGTAGCGTCTCCAGCATAGTGTCCACCTGTTGGTCCGTCATGGAGTTCCTGCAAAAAATTTTCAGCTTCAGTTTTTTCAAGACATCTAAGAAGAACATAATCATAATTCTTTCTAAAAAGAATATCATTTATGAGTTGATATTGTTTAGCTTTCAACCTCAGAGCTCTTTTCTTAGTGTGATCCAGGTGTGATGGAGCATACCTATTCTTAAGAAAATAAATGATGTCAGCATACAATGATTCTGGATCGTTTAGGCTTACCTCACACATTTGTACCTCTTCAGATGAATTTTCAGAAATTTGCGATGCTCCAACTAACATTTTGCAGAAGCCTTGACCTCTTACTATGTTTGTTGGTTTGATTTCAAGGTCGTATTCTTGTAAAGCAGTGATCCAATTGGCCCTTTTCTCACCCACATCCTTCTATACTAGAAGATTTCTTACCACTGGAAATGGTACTATGATCTTAGTACGGGTTTTAAGTAAGAAAGGTCTGAAATATTTAATTGTTTTGAAAACAGCATAGGCATGTTTCTCTACGTCTGGATAATTGAGTTTAGCACCTTGTAAATTTGAGCTAAAAAATGCAATTGGGGCTTCCGCTTTTTCTTGATTTGTTTGAGTTAGAATCACGGCATATGATTTCTCTGAGGCAAATGTGTATAAAATAAAATATTCTGAAAAATTCGGGGTTGCTAAAGATGGAGCATTAATAATAGCTTGTTTGATCATGTTGAGTGCTTCATGTTCATCTTGACCCCATTTAAAATTTGAACTCTTTTTAATCATGTTTTCTAAAGGAGACACAATTCGTGAAAAATCTGGGATAAATCTCTTTACAAAATTGATTTGACCAAGGAAAGATTGCATGGCCTTTTTATAATGAGGTAGGGATATTTCAGAAATTTCTTTGATTCTGTCAGGATCAATGTGAATATCGGATTTTGACACTATGAATCCTAGAAGCTTTCCTTCACTTAATGCGAAAAAATATTTCTTTGGGTTAAGTGAGATTCCATACCTTAAACATCGTTGAAAGATTTGTTTTAAATCTTTGAGATGGTCGCTTCGCTTCTTGGAGTACACAGTTATATCATCCAAATAAATTACTACAGATTTATTGACTAAACCCTTGAATGTGATGTCCATGGCTCTCTGAAATGTAGTGCCAGCATTAATCAAACCAAATGGCATCTTCCGATATGTGTATGTGCCCCATTTAGTTCTAAATGTGGTTTTCAACTGATCATCGGGACGTACCAGCACTTGATTATATCCTGAAAATCCATCCAAGAAAGTCATCAGTTCTAAGCCTGCTACTGCCTGTAGTATTTGTTCCATAGGTGGAAGAGGAAAATTGTCTTTTTGACAGGCTTGGTTAAGATTCCGAAAATCGATACAGATTCTGATATCTCCATTTTTCTCTCTAACGGGTACCATATTGGAGACCCATTTGGAATGTCTGACGGGGAAAATTATTCTGGCTTTTAATAACTTATTTAGCTTAGTTTTTATCTGATTTTCTAAATTGGGGTGGATCTTTCTCAGTTTCTGTTGGACAGGTTTTTCGTTATTGATCATAGGGATAGTATGTTGAATGATAGAAGTGTTGTATGTCTTTAGTTCATCATAATTCTAGGTAAAAACATTTTTATATTGTCTCAAAAGACGAATATATGCTAGTTTTTCTTCAGGGGCTAGGCCGAGGCCTAGGTTAACGTTTTGCAGTCTATCGTCGTTCCTAGGTTTACTAATTCGTAGTTCAGAGTTGGATTGTAGAGCTTTGAATTGGTAGACCTTTTAAACCGATTTTTCAAATCGTATAAGTCTTCTAACTTAACCATCGATTTAGGTATAGCATTATCAGTGCTATTTTGTTGTATTTTTCGATCGTGATGGTCTTCGTCAACTATTTGATTGGAGTAGGATCCTTCAGAAGTGAAGAAATTTACAATATCAGGATCGTCATTGAATACTCTCCAATTTGTAATGTTGTCAGGGATGGGCGGTCTAAAGATTAATTCTATTGAGAATCTATCTGGACTAAAATCTTCGGAGGGAATAAGCTTAGAGGCTACGTTAGCCAAAAGGTCTGCGCTCGCGTTTTGGAGTCTTGGGATTGAAGAAATATTAAATGCTATGAAATGCTCAGTCAGATCTTGTACTAAATATTGATGGTGTTTTAAATGACCTGATAAGCAATGTATAGTGTTACGTACCTATTTGACGACAATCTCAAAGTCTCCGAAGACTTGAAGATATTTGACGTTCAACCTGATTGCTTTGTACAGGCCTTGCACCAAGGCCTCGTATTCTGTTGTATTGTTTGTGCAATCGAATTCGAGTCTGCACGTAAGCATGGTCTTATTTCCTTCTGGACTAATCAGAACGCATCCTACTCCTACTCCTTCCTTTTTGAACTATCAATTGGGAAAAAATTTTGACTTGGGACAAAACTAAATTTTCCAAGTAGGGTGATGTGTGAGCATTGAAATTGCCGAGAAAAGAATCTACCGAGTAATTTCCTATGATAATGTTGTTATACGCTACTGTTTCATTTTCTCCCTCTAATTCTGTTACTATGTACTTCTGGTGTAACTCTCGTTCAACCTTTATTTGTTTTGGTGTACCATTGTAGGGTAACCACATGTGCAACCAGTCGGTTGCGAAGTATCCATGGAGTTTTTTGGACCAATCTCTGCTAAGAATTAGGCCATAGAATTCTGGGATATCAGCCACTAGAATGTCAATAATCTGACATATCTTCGGGTTGGATGACAATCTTATGGTTACTTGATTAAGTTCACCAATCACTTCGACTTGAGATCGATCCAGTTGAACTATGTGCATTGCGTATTTTTGTGGTTGAACATTTAACTTGGCACATACTGATCTGGGTAAAATATTCGATGAAGCATCGGAATCTACCAAACAATTGTGCACATTTTTATTGAAAACTTCATAAGTGAGAAGAAACGGGGGAGTGTGAGATCTTGATCTTCCTCCAATTAAGGCGATGTCGTTTGGATCAATCTTATTGATCGCGCTAGTTGGAGGTCCTCCCATGTTGTGGGAAGCTTGAGAGAGTACGGTGGTAGGCAAAGATGAAATAGGCATGGCATGTATTTCTTTCATCATTATCTTATGTTGATGTTTCAATTTGCTCAATTCGTAAAGGGTAATATTAGCCCTAGTCTTTTTCATGTCATCAATGATATTGTACTCCATTTCATCCGACACTATCAGTGTTTTTGACGGAGTTGTTTGATCTGCTTGGACTGGGCTAGATTGGGTCGCTTTAGTGGTCGTTTTCTTTGTTGCGACTTTATCTTTTGTTGCAGGGCTTGCGCTCTTCTGCTTAGAGGTAGTTTGGGGAGGATCAAGTTGATTTTTGCTTCGCGTGCTAACTGGAAATACTTCTTGATCTTCTTCTTGTGGGAGGATGAAATCCCACATTCCTTGTAATTCCACAACTTCTTCGTCATCAGTCTGCCATTCAGTGGCACTTTCTTCTTCTTCCTCTTCCTCGGATTCAGCATTTGAAATGGCATTGGGTGGTTTTTCATCCGTCGAAGGACCTCTTTTAAAAGCTCTGTAGGGCTTTTTTGAAGAAGCTTCTGCTACTTGTTTTCTTATGTCAACCATCTCATTAGACATGGTCTTCAAAACTTTCTGCAATCCTTCCAAATCAAAAGGGTCTTTTGCTTGTTTCTTTTTGGAGTCTTCTTTGAAATTGATTTTTTTAGATTTGCGTTTCTCTATCGCAGATCTCTTTTCCAGGGCTATTACGCGTTTCTCTACTGTTATCTCCTCTGTCATGTTTTCAACTAAGGTTTTTTATTTTCTCTATCCACGAAGATTGTTATATTTGATGGTAAAGCAGTGATATAGCATTCACATCGTACTTCTTCGCTGGGTTGGGAAGCAGTGGGAATTTTGTTGAGAATTTTATTGAACTGTAAATTGAAATCTTTGATAGGCTTTTTAGCTTCGGCTTTAAGATTGGATAGGTCATTGATTAACGTTGTCGTTGATCTGTCATCACCAAACTTGGTAAGGAATTGATTCTGGAAGATATCCCAACTTGTGATAGACTCAGAGGGTAGTGAAAAGTACCATGACCCAGCTATCCCTTGCAGTGTATAGGGAAAAAGCCGAACAACAACGTCTTCATTGGTAACTCCGTTGAGATTGATAGAAAAATGAAATTGTTTATGTGTTCTTCTGCTAGCATGCCTGCTTCTGGATTGAATTTGGGCAGCCATTTCTCAGGATGTGCCGGTATTGGACTCAAGGGGGCAGGAATTAAAACTGCTCCAGGGTTGTTCCATGGAGACTGGGCCATCGTTGAGGTGCTAGTAAAGGAAAGTGCAGAAGATGATCCCTCTGGCTGGGAAGATAAGGATACTATGATCGTAGATGATTGAAGAGGGGTTGTGGGAGTTCCGGTAGATGGATGGATGATGGTTTGGAATGGAGGTGTGGGTGGTTGAATTCGCGGTAGGGTAGTTGAAATGGATGATGTAGACGAAAGAGTCTCAATGTCAGACTCTTCCGGTAATTTCCTCGCTCTTTTCCTGGTGGGAAGAGGCAACTCAGTTGGCTGAATGCCAAATTTTTCACACTTTAACCTAGTTAGGGGTTGAGCAGGATTGTACTGCGAAGTCACACTACTTTGAGATTTATCAGACCTCTGAGGAGAATTGAAAAATCCATGGAGTTTTTGAATCATAGATTCAACTTCAGGAGGTTCAATGGTAGATTGGTCTGAAATATTAGGGTGTGTAGCAGTGGTTGATACTCGAGCGACTTCTGGCTCTGGATTCAGACGTACTTGGGAAGTCGGGGGAGATGATGAGGGCGATTTACTCTCAGAATGGTATTTAGATTTTGATTTAGGTGCCATTCATAGTTCGGGCCCTCCTTCTAGCCCAAATATGTTGAAGCCCCGAACATCGGGTCGACAACAAGGGGGATAACCGCCCAGTTTGGACCTTGTTGACAGCTCCTTATCCGTTTGGTATAGCGGGTCCAACTGGGGATAATGGGACCAGTTTCCCAATCTAAGAGTGTGTATGTGTGTATGCAGGATCGGTTGTTGCAGATCTAAAAGTTCCTATCTAAACTACTTTAATCTAACTCTATGCTATTGTAATCTAATGAAAACAGTACATCTAATCTATGCTAACCCGGGATGTAATTCTTCTATTATGCGATCTAAAGAGATTTCTTATAATAACTGGTAATAAAGATCATTCAACGATTATAAGAATGGAAATCAATTAAGATGAACTACTTTGCATAAAAAGTTAGGCAAAACAGTTGTGAACAGCATATCACATAATAAGTTATTCACACATTAAACATAAATAAATGTCTCCACCATACAAAAGTGCCAAATGGTAACACAAACATTCATGTAATAACATATAAGCAACTAAAAATTGTATATTGCTTTAAGAATATAAGAAGAAATAGTCAAGAGATAAAAGTACCATTTACGACTGGTCCTACTCATAAGCTTCAAGCAACAATGATTTATCTCTCCTTGTTCTAATATCTACTAAGAGTACAGAAGTGCAACA